>JADLZK010012777.1:0-151047 GCA_015847255.1 Hyparrhenia diplandra
ACTCATTGTGCACCCTCTTGAGAAATGTCTTGAACAATGTATACACATGTAACATCCCGGATGTTAATATACAATTAAAATTTTGATCATGTCATCATTGCATTGCAAAGCATCCATGCTTTTGCATAACCTCCTATGCATTAATTAAAAATAAGTTTAATTGTTTAGAAATTGTTTGTGCTCAGGGGTTGGAGTGATTTTATGTTGATCACATGTTTTTGATCCTAAGTGTGTGATTGGATAAGTGTTTTTATATTTATGAATTGATGGTTTGAATTTTATCAAATTCCATTTTGAATTGGATTTCGAAAACTCTAGTTTCAAACTCTAGATTTACCCCCTTTTCGATATTTCAAAATCAAGCAAAATTTGACAAAACTTCCAAAAGCTAGTTTGTAAATCTTGTTTTGTTGTACAAAAGAGGTGTACAAAGTTTTTCAAGTTTCTATATGATTTTAAAAGTAATTTTGAATTCAAATTTATTCCTTTTTGACCCCTTTTCAAAAGTCTAATTTTGAGGCAGAATTTGAAAATGTTCCTTTTATGAAATGTGTAGAGCTTGAAAAGTTGAGAAAAGTTTGTTCTTGGAGATTTTTTAGTGCAGTTCAAATTTTGAGGGCAATTTGAGGAAAAAGAGAGGACGAGCTGCTTCTGATAACATCGGCAACAACGGTTTTGCTATGCGCTTCATCGTCATTTGTCGGCGTTATTTTGGCCACCTCTTCTTCTTCTTGATCCTTCTGCATGCCATCTCTCCGTCCGCGTGGCATGTTTTGCTTGAATGGAGCAGAGAAATCAAATTTCTCCTCTCCCTCTAGCTCTCTCTTTTCTCTCTGTTCTCTGCCTCCTCCTGGCTCGTTCATGCTCGCCATGGCCGCGCAGGCCGAGCACCGCTGCTTGCTCTGCTGCGGCTTGCCGCCTAATTTCTTTCTGCTGCTTCTTGCGCGCTTTGCTCCTTCAAGCAGCGATGGGCGCGCCCGCGTTGGCCGCATTCTTTGTCACCACCGTCGCCACGCCACGCCCTCCGGCTCAACGTAGCGTGGCGGCGCCGGCGGTGTGTGCCATCTTCGGCCCGGCCGTAGGCCCCTAGCGGCGTAGCGCGCAAGCCCCGAGCTACCACACATAAGCGCCCCACGACCCTTGTCGGCCACACGCGCCGCCGTCGGGCAGATCCCGGTGTGTGCGATGGAAGAGGAACGAAGGAAATAGAAGGCGGAGGACCAACATTTAAATAGAAGCTTTTCAGGATTCCCAATGTAAATTTCTTAACTCATGTGAATAGTACTTTATACTTGTTCATAATTTCATAAAAGTTCAAGGGTTTTTATTGCAAAAAGTACCAAGCCAAAGCACGGACCGGGCCGCATGGGCGGCTTTGTTTCACACTAATGGGCCTTAGTGGGCGGCCTGCATCGAACATTGATGGACCGTGCATAGTGTCGGCTGAATCAGGCCCGAAGACCGGTTTTTGTTTTAAAATTTGTTTATTCAATTTCTATACATGTGAATAGTGCTAAAGTTTGTGAATTTCATATAAATTCAAGTTTAGCTTTAAAAATTTTGAAAATTTTTGTGTAGCCTTCCTATGAGTATGTCTACCCATGAAAAATTTGAAACTTTGATTTTGAGTAGTTCTTGCATGATTTAAAAATACAAATTTTAATTGAAAATGCATCTTCCATGATTTTTTAGAAAATAAAATATTTATTCAAAAATCATGAAAATTGATTTGGTGCTGTTTTATGCTATGATCTAGCTGTACATAAAGTTTGGGATTATTTTAACAAAGTTTATTTCTTTATTATTTTATGCTTTATTTAAATAATTGTTAAATATGGTGATTAGTGTATAAAGACTTAGGATTTGTGTGACTTTTGAATTGTTTGTGAATCTTGGATCATACCCCAATTAAATGGTCCTTGAGAACTCCTTTAGTAAGTAGTAGTTCAACAAGTTCGTTTTGTTGGGTTGCAACTTTATCGTGTGAAGGAAAGTTGTACTCGGTTGTTTATTATTTTATGCATCATCAAGCATCATGTTTACCATTCCATCATGCTAAAGCATGCATCATCATCTACGTGTAGAGTATACGAGAGTGAGTCGGATCGTGTTGATGAAGCTTTGGAGAAGGTGTTGATATGGTTCGCGATGATCAAGCTTTAGAGAAGATCCGTCCGTCGACAAGGATGACGTCAAGTTTAACCGACAATCTTTCTCTGAGGATCGACTTTCCTCGTAATCTGAGGCAAGCCCGGTTACATTAAACCCTTCCTTGATGTTTTAAAAGTTTTATATCACTTATGTCTATGCTATGTTGCATTAAGTAATTAGGAGATGAGTGATAACCTAATTCTTTGCATTCCCATCCTTGTTTATTTCAATACCATCCTTGATAACCTGTTTCATTTCGAAAATGCTTAGTGATGCTTAGCCTTGCTTAATTAGTTAAGCTTTTTCATCAAAATGTTTTGTTTGAGGAGATGGTACCGTTTTCGGAAAAGAAAGAGTTGTAGTGATGAATTTGAGATCGGACGGGACGTAGGTTGAAAGCCGGCGGGATTCCTAGATGTGCTTGTCCGTGTTGGTCGTTTAAGGACCGGCCCGTTGTTTTGGCCCGAGTGAAATCGGGGCGTTTTGAACGCATATTGCGCTGAGACCTTTTTGGTCAATGGCACGTCGACCGGGCGATCACCCTGGTCGGTCGACCCTAACTAGCCACATACTCCGGTAAGCGGATCTCGGTGGAGCCAAATCGGGAATGGCAACCACGCCTTTGGGAGTGGAGAGATGGCGAGAGTAGCGTGTACCCACCCTCTTGGTCAAAGCGTCATTAGGGACGGGGTAGGGAGGTGGAGTCGCGTGCTCTCGGGTGGCGCAGGCCTCGTTCCGTTTTGGACAAATCTTAAAGAAGGTTGATATATGCAAGCTTAAGTGCTACATATGTCGTGTGGTTAGGGATCCCAGTGGGATTATAATCGGTTCATGAATCGCCGTTGCTTCTCGGAGAAGGAGACCCGATTCCACGACCTTCATCGTAGTAAATGATGGAATATGTTTTCGAGAAAAGAGAGTTGGAATGAGAAAAATATGTTTGCTCTAGAATAATAGGATAACCTAGAGTATATGAGCTACTAATCACGAATCAAAAATATTAAAAGTAAGGATTCACTTATAGTAGCTTTTCTGCAAAAGAGTTCTTGATTCTTGCTAAAGCCTTACCTTGACTCCTAAGACCAGCATTCCTGAGTCTTCTCCTATTTTCTTTAGTCGTTTAAGTCTTGTTGAGTACTCCGTACTCGGGGTTTGTTAACCCTTGTTGCGGTGTTGACTCGTCTTTGTTAACCAAGGTTATGTCGGTGGGGCACGACATGATCGATTGTCTTCTAGTCTACTCGGCTTCCGCAAAATTAATTAAGTTAAGTTTACTCAAATGTAACTTACTCAAATTTTGTAAAATTAATGTTATTATTTTTCCGCACTCTGATCTATATTTTTATAACAAATGTTGTAATGTTGTAGCTACTTCTTTGTTGATCCTGGTATGAGTTATCAACAGGGCTTCTTAAGTTATCGGGTGTATCTACACAGCTGTCAGAAGTCTTTGGGACAATGACAGGTGCAGGTGGGTCCGGTAATTAGGAGGTTCTGTTACAACACATCACTCTTGTCATTGAGAAAGAACACCCAAGTGAATCTTGTATAGTCATCCACAATCACAAATCCATACTTGTTGCCACCAATGGTTGTATATGTGGTTGGGCCAAACAAGTCAATATGGATCAAGTCAAATGCCTTGCAAGTACTCATGAAGCTCTTCTTTGGATGAGTATTGGCAACTTGCTTGCCCGGCTTGACATGCACTACATAGCTTGTCCTTGTCAAAGTGAACATCCTTCAAGCCCCTTACTAGATCATGTGTCACTAACTTGTTGAGTTGCTTCATCCCGACATGACCAAGTCTTCTATGCCAAAGCCAACCCATGCTAGATTGAGATATCAAACATGTACTAATTTGAGTCTCATTAGCACCAAAATCCACAAGGTAGAGGTTGTCAAATCTTATTTCCTTGAAGATCAAGCTTGAATCTTTTGTATTCACTATCTCAACACTATCTTCACCAAAGATGCACTTATAACCAAGATCACAAATTTGTGCCTCCGAAAGCAAATTGTACTTCAATATGTCCACTAGTGCCACATTTAATAAGGTCAAATCATTGGTTATTGCTATCTTGCCTATGCCTTGTATCTTGCCACTTTTGCTATCACCAAATGTAATAGGCTTGCCATTCTCTTGAATTGAATTAATAATGTTGAACTTGAGTGGGTTGATGTGGATGTGGAAGGAATAGATGGTTCTTCAACATCAACCAAGAATGGTTCATCTATGATGTTACATGTTGAACCAACATCCTTCTTGATGATTGAGCAAGCTCTATCATTCTTCTCTAAAAACAAGGTATGGGCTTTTTGAAGCCTTGTATGAGTTAGCTCCAATTCCCCATGGTCTTCCTTTAGACCCTTATGGGTGGCCTCTAGCTCACTAAAGTTTTGTTCAAGAGTTTTTACACTCTTTTGTAAAGCTCTACATTCCTTGTCCTTAGTCTTAAGCATGATATGAGTTTGCTTAAGCATCTCTAAAAGGTCATCTCTAGTGGGTTCATCATCATCATCATCATCATCATCATCATCACTATCATATTTTACTTCATTAGCATTTAGTTCTTCATGCTCATGTAATGATACCTTAGTGGCCTTAGCCATGAAGCATGAAGGTGATGAGCCGAAGAGGGATGACGTCTTGTGTTGGCCAATTACACTCATGGCCTTGGGCTTCTCTTTCTCTTCATCAGAGGAGCCATCACTATCCCAAGAATAAACAAAAGCACCATCATTTGTCTTTTTGAATGTCATGGTCTTGCTTTTCTTGTTTGTCTTGCCACTCTTGTATGCCTTCATCTTCTCCTTCTCTTTCTTGATTAGGCAATCGGCAAGAATATGATAAGGGCTATCACACTCAAAGCACTTTCTTGGCTCTTCATTGCTCTTGGATGAATCATTTCTTCTTCTAGAGCCTTGCCTAAACTTCTTGCTCTTCAAGACTTTGCTAAACTTCTTCACAAACATAGCAAACTCTTGATCAATCTCCTCAAGGTTGACTTCCTCATCATCTTCTTCTTGAGCCTTGGACTTGCCTTTAGCCTTGGATGAGGTGGTGGTGGCTTTGAATGCCACAATCTTCTTGTTCTTGTCATCTTCCTTCTCCACTTCATCTTCCATTCTATCAACTTGCTCATCGGTTAGCACTTCACCAAGCAAGTCACTAGGTGTCATTGTGTCCAATGCACCTCTAAAGAGGATCTTCCTCAACATAGTAAATCTCTTGGGCAAACACATTAAGAATTTGTGCCCAAAGTCTCTATCCAAAGTCTTCACTCCCAATGATTTGAGATCATTGACAATCACTTGGAGCCTATGGAATGTGTCCGGTATGCTCTCATCCTTCTTCATCTTGAAGTTCTCAAATTCACTCTTGAGAACATACAATTTGGCACTTTTCACCACCTTTGTGCCCTCATAGGTCTCACACAACTTCTCCCAAACCTCACTTGCCTTCTCTAGGTCTTTGATTCCCTCAAATACCTTGACATCCATGCCATTGTACAATGTGTTCAATGCCATGGTGTTACATTGCTTGTTGGACTTGTCGGTGGGAGTGAGGTTAGTAGGATCAAGGATGACATAATCCTTCTCGGTCACTTCCCATACTTGGTCATTGATTGATCCCAAGTACATTCTCATGCATCTCTTCCAATAGTTAAAATTCTTAACTCCATCGAAGAAAGGTGGCTTTCCCCCAACATGGTTGAACACAACATTAGCCATAGCTTCACACCAAGGTTGTTAAGCCTTCAAAAATGGTGACCACGGCTCTGATACCACTTGTAAGGTCCAAGATGGCTAGAGGGGGGGGTGAATAGCCTATAAAATTTTTCTACAAACTCAACTCAACAAACCGATTAGTATAAAACACGGCGTAAAGCGGTTCGCACTAGCTCTAATGGTCTTGCAAGCCTTCTAGTGACAAGACTAAATATTTCTATGATCTCTAAGTCACACAAAGTCTATGTCACTACTCTAACTAGTGAGCAATCCTAATAAGATCCTTATGCTAGCAAAAATAACCTACACAAACAAGTGCTAGCTCTCTACTCAAAGTAAACTTAGCAAAGTAAAGAAAGAGTGAGAAGCTTGTTATGCCGACGTGTAGAGGATGTCAACCAATCACCGGGAACAAGATAAACAATCAATCACACGAAGGTGATGATCCACAAGCCGAGACAACGAACAAGTCGATTTGTTCACCCGGAGTTCGCTTGTACACCGACAAGTTACTCTCCGGTTGTGCCGACCAACACGAGGATGGTGTTTGAGCTAGGCGGTGCCCTTGCTAGCCTCAACACACCACTCAACAAGTGTGGTACCCAAGACACGAGCAATGTATTCCTTACACTTTGTCTTTCCGACGAGGAGTGCGTAATCCTCTCACAAATCAACCGGAGGTGGCCAAGAAACAATCACCTCTTCTTGCCAACAACTCCACCAATCCTCCAAGCCGGCTAGGAGCGGTGTCTCCAAGAGAAACAAGAAACCAACCGGCTCACAACGATCTCCAAGTGCCTCTAGATGCAAGAACTTGATGCAATGCACTTGGATCAACTCTTCTCTCAAGAATGAAGCTCAAATCAAGAATGAGAGAGGAGGGAGGCTTGCTTGCTTGCTCGCTCAAAGATGTTAGGAATGATTCAAATGACCAGAGAGAGAGAGCAAGAGGCGACCAAGGGGGTACAAATACCCCACACCACGAAATGTGGCCGTTGGGGAAACCCACGGTTTTCGCGGCTGGCCGGGGCAAGACCGGCCGGACTCACCGGTGAGTCCGGTCGGTGGGTCTCGATCACAACCGACAACCCCGAGCGATGGATTGGACCCCGGCCCGGGCCGGGTCGGTCGGCGCGTCGATCATGCTTCCGGTCGGCACCGGAAGCATCCGGTCGATGCGTCCGGTCAGCCCGAGGGCGAACCCGGTTTACACCCTTCTTTGGAATTCGGCCGGACTCAGCGGCCGGTGCGTCCGGTCGGATCCAGCGCTGCCGGTCAAGTGCGTCCGGTCACGCTGAGCTGCGAATTTTTGTCGTATCGTCGTCGTTCCTTCGCCTTTGCTCCAAACCGACTTCCGCCACTTGATTCTTGTTGCCGACACGTCGAAGAACACCTCGACACCATGTGTTAGCATTTTTGAAACAATTTCGACAAGCGCGGAGTTAGCTCTTTAGGTTAGAATGCATGCATATGAATTTTGAACCTAAAGGCACATGAGACCGATATGTGCGATAAGTTTTTCCCTCTTTATAGTACGGCTTATCGATCCTATAACCACCCACACCCTCTATGGTGTCTTGGGTGTGAAATCAAAAGCCCTATGGTTATACCTTTGCCTTGGGGACAATTGATCTCCGAAACTCCACCGAGTTGCATGCTTGATCAACTCTTGGATCACCTCGATCCATCCTACATGATCCCATGCACCAACTCCGGCACGACCAATCTCCAATCTAGTCAAACACTTAGCATCGAGAGATTAGTCCTTAGGTGTCACTTATTAGCCAAAACCAAACAAGAGATCTTCAATCTCCTCCTTTTTGGTAATTGGTGACAACCCGCATAAAAGGTTTTATGATTAATGTTTTTGAACATACAACGGTTGTCCAAGCATTTTGCTTACAATCATAGGATTGGACAATTATCATAGTTCGGTTTTGGTAGCATGAGCTCCCCCTACATGTATGCCACGAGTTTGGAACGAAGCATTGCATACATGTATGAATATTGAAATTGAGGGTGAGCTATGTTACCAAAATGATGCTTAGGTGATAGAAATGGACCTTTGAAGCGTGATACCAATCGGAGTTGCGCCATTTTCACCATACAAGCATCAAGGTAACCACCCACACCCTCTATGGTGTCTTGGGTGTGAAATCAAAAGCCCTATGGTTATACCTTTGCCTTGGGGACAATTGATCTCCGAAACTCCACCGAGTTGCATGCTTGATCAACTCTTGGATCACCTCGATCCATCCTCCATGATCCCATGCACCAACTCCGGCACGACCAATCTCCAATCTAGTCAAACACTTAGCATCGAGAGATTAGTCCTTTGGTCTCACTAATTAGCCAAAACCAAACAAGAGATCTTCAACTATGTCAGGCACAAACTTTGGAAATTATAGGAAAATGATAAGATGGAAAAACCAGTTTTGTTGAAATCCACACAAGTAGATCTATGCAATAGACATGCTCCTCTGTCCTAGAAAAAGAGTCGTTAGAAGATGGGTGTTGGTCAAACTCTCTCAACTTTAACCATGTGCTTTATTATACATTTTTGTTGTATGTTTTTTTTTACCTTTTCTTTCTCCTTTTGTCTCTCATTTTTTCTTACAACTAAAATTAATAAATAAAAAAATATGGTACGACAATTCTTTAAACTTTTATCCTTCTATAATCCATGACAAATAATCCATGACAAAAATCTTACATCATATATCATCCAATAGTTTTAGTGGCTAGGGATAATATTTTGTTGTTGTCTCTTGTTGTCTTCTAACCATGTCAGGCGACCAAGGAGTAGCCTCTCTGACGGACTTCAATGAGTGTGTGTCGAAGGCCGAGCTTACAACACTTCTTAACAAGAAGCTTGGCTTAACCATGTGACAACATTCATATCCATAAAAACTTCATTGGTTTAATGGTAGTGTAAGACTAAGATAACTAGATTAGCACACATTAGCTTTTTCACGAGGTCTATATCATGATTATGTTGATTTTGATGTTGTACCTATGCAAGTTTGCTTAATTTTATTAGATCCATGGGCATTTGATACTGATGCTTTACACCATGGTCGAACTAATACATACACTTTCATGCATAAGGACAAGAAAATTACACTGTTGCCTTTATCTCCTACGGATATTAGGAATTATACTAATGAAATTTAAAACAAACCTCCCGTAGATCTTGAAAAAACAATGGGATTAAGTTAAAAGGATGTATTTTTCTTGCTACAACTTCTGCTACTACTGTGTTATGTAATAATCCCGATGCACCATGTTATACTATGTTTTGTCAACATGTTATGTCTTGTGCATTGCCTGCTGTCACAAACCTTTTGCAGGGAGTTCGTTGATGATGGGATGGAGTGGAGGACGACTCCAATTAAGGAGGGGATGATGTGGACATCTCCACAATGGAATCGAGGACGACTCCAATTCAAAAAAAGGAGGATGATGAGGACATCGTCATTTGGACACACGCTTGACGCCATGGTCTTCTTAAAGTTACAACTCATCTCGTACTCACCTGCCACGTCCACCTCGGATTTAGTAGACACTCTATGTAACACCCCAGGTGTTACTTGCCAGTTAAGCCATGGTTTAGACAAAAATAAGCTTCTTTAATGCTTGATTACGTTGTCGGTCGAAGAAGAGGCGAAAAGAATCAAAATCGGGGAGTTGCCCCTTTTTGTCGAAACCCTAAACCCTAACTCTTCTTTACCCCCTTTTCTATATTTCAAAATCTATGCAAAATTTGACAAAACTTCCAAAAGCTACTTTGTAGATCTTTTCTTGATGAACAAAAGATATGTACAAAGTTTTTCAAGTTTTTGAGTAATTTTAAAAGTAATTTTGAATTTAAATTTATCCCTTTTTGACCCCATTTCAAAAAGTCATATTTAGAGGCCGAATTTGAAAATCTTCCAATTGTGAAAATTGCAGATCTTGAAATTTTAAGCCAAGTTCTTTGTTTGGAGTTTTTCGAGTTCAGTTTAAATTTTGGAAGTAATTTGTAAAATTCTGAAAGTTAGGGTTTGGGAGCTGATTGCAGCGTATGGGCGCCCCATGCCGGCCGGTCGCCCGGCGTCGCCGTGGCTCGCCTCGGCGCCGGTCGTCCTCACTTGTCACTAGCCACCGGGGCGAGTTCGCGAAGCACCTCGCCACGCCCCCGTCCTCTCCCCTTTTCATTAAAGGCGATGAGGTCGCCGTTTTCTTCTTCTTTCTTCTTTTACGTCGCCGTCGGTCGCCTTCATCCGCCCGAGCTGCGCCGCCGATGACGAGCTCCACCAAACCAGATTGAGCACTCCATCGAATCCGCAACCTTCTTGCGCTCGGTTGCACCCCTTTCGCATAGCCTCTCGTCGCGAATCCGCCGGCGCGACCGTCTTCTTCTTCGCGGCCGGCGAGCGCGCGCCCGCGATCCGCCTCGCCGTCGTCGGCGGGTTCGGTGAGCCGGGGAAAACTACCTTGCCATTCGCCGCCTCGTTGTCACGATCATGGTCGGCTTGACCGTTTTAGCGGCCCGTGCCGCGAATCGCCGAACGTCGTTGCCACCGCCCGGCCAGCGCCGCCGCCGTCGCTGCCACCGCCGGCAAACCACCTCCGCTCTGTCTTAGCTTCAACCGACCGCGAGCACCGTGCTCGGGGTGAGCTTACGGTCACGCCCAGATCCCATCGGTTTTCCTTTTTCGCGCCGTAGGCTGCGAACGTCGTCGCCGATGAGTGCCGCCATGCCGGCGCCGCCACGCGCGATGCCGTCCTCGCGTAGGGCTGGTTAGGGTTCAATTAGTTGAGCGCTCGGGTCCGCTCGATCGTGCGAGTTCTTGCGGTGCCCTCGCCGTCATCGGGGAAAGCGCTCCGACGGCGTCTCCGTCGGGTTGTCGCGCCGCCGGACCGCCATGGCCGTCGGCAAGGGTGCCTCGGTACCCTAGGTCGTGGGTTTGGAGTGCCATCGCATCTTGCGGTGTTGCGTAAGCATGTAGGTCCAAGTCCGGTCGTCGGAGACCTCGTCGCCCGGCGAGATATCGCCGATCAACCGCCGTCATCGCCCGCGATCGTCGGGTGGCGATCTTGTCTTGCGACCCGGACCCCTTTGTCGGCGTCGAGAGAGAGAGAGAGGGAGGGGCGGGAAGCGGGAAGTGGTCTGCTGGCGCTTTGGGCCGCCCGGGCGAGAATCGGCCCAATGGCCGTTTTTTTTTAAGTTTTGTTTTATCTTTTTCTTTATGTTTAAATAGTGCTCGGTTTTGTAAAATTCATAGAAATTTGAAAATAGCTTTAAAAAATTCTGAAAATTTTTGTAGAGTCTTCTTATGAGTATGTCTACCCATGAAAAATTTGAAACTTAGATTTTGAGTAGTTCTTGCATGTTTTAAAATTACATTGTTTAATTGAAAAATGCATCTTCCATGATTTTTAGAAAATAAAATATATTTCCAAAATTCATGAAAATTTATTTGGTACTGTTTTATGATGTGACCTACTTGTATAAAAAGTTTGGGGTCATTTTGAAATGTTTAAATTATGCTTTATTTTATTTATTAGGAAGGTGAGTGTTTAGAGTTTAATGACTTAGGTTTGATGTGTGATTTGGGATTGCTTTGTGAATCTTGGATCATACTATAATCAAATGGTCCTTGAGAACTCCTTAGGCAATGGTGATGATATCTTGTAGAGTAGTTCAACAAGTTGGTTTTGTTGGGTTGCAACTTTATCGTGAAGGAAAGTTGTACTCAAGTTGTTTATCATTTCATGCACCCATCAAGCATCATGTTTACCATTCCATCATGTTAAGCAATGCATCATTATTACGTGTAGTGAGCGAGAGTGATGTGGTTTACGATGACCAAGCTTTGGAGAAGGTGCATCCACCGATGTGTGGGTGTCAAAGGTGGCGTGGGTGGTCCAACCCGAATCTAACTTTTTCCACGCAACACGAGGCAAGCCCGGATACATTTAAACCTTTCCTTGTATTTTACAAAGCTTTTACACTTATGTTTATGATATGTTGCATTAAGTACTAGAAGTTTAGTGATAACCTAATTCTTTGCATTATCATCCTTGATTATTTTGAAAGTGCTTAGTGATGCTTAGCCCCGCTTAATTAGTTAAGCTGTTCTTCAAAATGCTTTACATGAAAATATGGTACCTTTTCGGAAAAGAAAGAGAAGTAGAAATGAATTTGAGATCGGACGGGACGTAGGTTGAAAGCCGGCGGGATACCTAGCTGTGCTTGTCCCGTGTTGGTCGTTTAAGGACCGTCCGTTGTTTGGCTTTGAGTGAAATCGGGACTTTTTGAACGCATATTGCGCCTGAGACCTTTTGGTCAATGGCACGTTTGACTGGCAGTCACCCCAGGTCAGGCGAAACTAGTACTACCACATACTCTGGTAAGCCGGATCTCGGTGGAGCCAAATCGGGAATGGCAACCACGCTTTGGGAGTGGAGAGATGGCGGGAGTAGCGTGTACCCGCCCGCTTGAAATTTGGTGCGGCGGTGGGGTATTTGTACTCTCGGGTGGCGCAGCCTCGTTCCGTTTTGGACAAATCGAGAAAAGGTTGATATATGCAAGCTTAGGTGCTACATATTTCGTGTGGTTAGAACTCCCAATTTGGGATTATAATCGATTCATGAATCGCCGTTGCTTCTCGGAGAAGGAGACCCGATTCACGACCTTCATCGTAGTAATTGATGGAACATGGTTTTGAAGAAAGAAAGTTGGCTTATGAAAGAAATGTTTGCTCTAGTGTAGGATCACCTAGAGTATATGAACTACTCACTGAAGTAAAAATATTGAAAGTAAGGATTCACTTTTAGTAAGCTTTTTCAACAAAATGAGTCCTTGATTCTTGCTAAAGCCTTTCCTTGCTTCCCTAAACCTCGCATTCCTAAGTCTTCTCTGTTTCTTTGTCGGTTAAGTCTTGTTGAGTACTCCGTACTCGGGGTTCGTTGACCCTTGTTGCGAGTCTTCGACTCGTCTTTGTTAACCAAGGTTATGTCGGTGGGCACGACATGATCTGGTTGTCTTCTAGTCTATTCAGCTTCCGCAAATTAATTAAGTTAAGTTAACTCAAATGTAACTTATTCATATTTTGTAAAATTAATGTTATTATTCTTCCGCACTCGATTTGTATTTTTATAACAAATGTTGTAATGTTGTAGCTACTCCTTTGTTGATCTGGTATGAGTGGTGTAATCGGGGTTTCCGATGACACTCGACGAGCTTCTTAAGTTATTGGGTGCATACGCGCTTGGCTGTCGTCGAGGTCTTTGGGACAATGACGGTGCGGTGGGCCCAGTAATTAGGAGGTTCTGTTACACTCTATCACGGTTTCGGTCATATCTCCCTCGTACGACATCAAAATGGGGCATTATTGGATGTGTTGGAAAGGAGACGACGATGTTGTCGCTTTAGTTCAGGTCTCAGCTCTAGAACATCCGTGGATCATGTTGTGTGACCACGATAATGTGCCATGTCACATGTTTTGGGCCAACTTGGCCATGTATAGTATCGGGCCTTAAGCCCATGTTGTGAGCGCCTCCATCCTGGTCACCCCCAACCCTAGCATCCTCTTTTTCTATGAACTCAATAGCCGCCACCCCTTTATAGTCGGGTTTTGTTTAGTTTGAGTTTTCCTTCAAGAAACTTTGATCGATTCATTGTAACTATGAATACGATTCCTTTTACAATGATCCAGGGCCCCTGTTCTTGATCTCCTTCACCGTGTTGATTAGTTCTTTGGAACCGAGTTCTTGAACCCAATTTTTCATTTTCTTAATATATATTTTCATTTATTAGTTTGTGTGTTTGCCAGTTCTTGTCGGTGTTCTTCGGCTTGTAGGAAAAACCTTCTTGGTGAGCTCAATCAAGTTACGCTTGGTTGATAACTGTTGACACAAATTAGGGTTTGCACCAACACACCGGTAGGGCTTTGGACGCCTACGAGGTTGCGATCAACCTGTAATGGACAACGAGAATCACAGCTTGATCACCCAAACCGATTTAGACACCAGTAGAGGCGATGTAGAGCTTGATTTCGGCTAAAACGACTTCGGAACAACATCCGGAAAAATCCGTCAGGAGGATGCACACGAAGGGTCTTCTAGGATCGGCAAGGCCACCTAGAAAGCCAACAAAATTTGTCGAGAACGTCGCTGGACAATAGATTAGGGTTTGGAAAAGGGTAAAAAGGAGTTGGTAGATTGATTTTGATTGATTGGATGTAGATGGGATCAAATCGGCCATGAACCTCTCATTATACAGGGGGTGGTCTTATCCCCTTAGGAAACCGTCATGATACATTTCCAAACATCAACACTTTCCAAAAACCAATCCAAAACAAAAATCGGTTCGGAATCTGCACGTGCCCCCGACAAGCGTCGGACGCCCGACACGCGAGCGCCGGACACATCCGGCCCGTCGCCGGACGCAGTCCAGAACGGGTTGTGGCCTGAACCACCGCCAGTCACTCTCGACCTGCCGCTCTCCTTGCCGGGTTTCTTGATCTTTTGGTCCCTTTGTTGAATTTCCAACACGTCCATATTGTCTTTGACACGTTAATTCACCGAAAATTATGCTCGGACACTTTTGGATGTCAACAATAACCACCAGAGTTGTGGTATAGAGGTTGTAGGGTTCGAATCGTGCTGATTTGAAGCCGGATTGCTAACGTCGAGATCTCCACCAATCGAATTTATCTAGTTACCTTACGGAAGATCGAGTTGTGTCTCATCAATTTGCATCCACGGGATAACAGCCCACGACTACCGCCAAGCTACCTACTTGGAACGCAGTAGGTGTGTTGGCCAACCAGGCCTGATAGACGCAAAGCCCAGCGCACACGACTATACCCTCACCCGACGTGGGCAGCCGTGAACGTTTGCCTAACATGGGCGCCAGTGTTGTGTTCTCCCCACGCCCGACGTGGCCTGTTGGTCCGTACGAGCCGCTTGTGATGGCCCCGGTACGACCAGCGCAAGAGGATCCAGAGGAGTCCACAGTGCGGCGCACGAGCACCGAGGACCGACGACTTAATAAGGAATGCCCTGTCAAGGTTCCTAACGCTGCCCTACTGCCCCGTGCAGACGTAGGGTGCAAGCTTACGGACCCATGAGACCATACGAAGGAGCTACGACGCCAGCTATACGAAGAGATAAGAATGATCGCCTTCGTCACCCCAAGAAACCATTACAAGACAATCACAAGCAACACCAACGCAGGCTGGCCACTCTCCTTCTCTATCCTCATCGTTGTAACCTTGCCTTCCTTACAGGGTGGTTTTTTTCTTTCTTCTAGCTTTACTCACACGCACACACTCTGGCTTGTATACCCCTGGCAAGACCTAGCGCTAAGTAACACGAGCGCACCGAGTTCCATGCTCAAATTGAACCTAGGTATATTCCGTCCGAACAAGTATAATCCCATTGTGTCCTCTTAGCGCTCACCATCTGTGGCCGACGCACGCATGGGACCCCGACGATCCGATATACTAAATCTCTATTGCCGGTGGATTTTCTTAACACCGACAAAGTATGTACGGACACGTGTTTTATTTTGCTTTCATTTCATATGTACATTACCTATAGTTGATTGTAATTTTGTCTTCCTATATCTACCGTTCCTCCTATAGCTTAGTATTCCTTTTCTCGCCTTGCGGAGTTGCGGTCAGAGCTATCTATGGTCATGTTCATGGACCGACGTCGGTTCAAATTTCTCACTTTTTCTTTTTTTATATATATTTCTTTTCCGTATCGCATTTTATTTTCTCTTTTCATTTTTTTTCTTTCCTTTTTTCTTCCTTTTTTATTATATATGCAAATTTTGGTAAAAAAATACATAAGAAACTGTGTTAGATAACTTATATGTATATTTCTTATGTACAATTGCCGTACTTATGAACAGCGACAATTTACATTTATAATTTATTATGTACAATTGTATTTTGTAAAAGATGTTGAATTTGTTATGAATAAGTTTGCCTTACTTATGAACAAAAGGTATACTTCAAAAGTTACATAAAAAAATTATCATGACAAGCTATTATCTATAAAATATATTAAAAATGTATTGACTAAATTATATTAATAAGTTGTCTCGTAAATATTAAACATAGAAATTATATGTACAGCTTTGTAATAACTTTCTAAAATGGAAACTTACAGATATATATGACTTTTTAAAGGAAAAGTTGCGGGATTATCTGATGTTCGCTAGATTCTATTTCAGCGGTGGCTTTACCTCAGGCTTTGACCAAAACCTCATCCGGTTTTATGTGTCTAATAATGTCATCTAGTTGTCTCGGTAAATCCAATCGGTCATTCCACACTTGTGATTAATGGACAGCTTTATCACTACGGGGGATAGTTTCTAACTTGCTCAAGCTTCATACTTTTAAACAGATGCGGACTGTGAACTGGAAACAACAAACACTAAAAAAAAAAAAAAAAAAAAAAAAAAACACACCAAGACCGACGAATTACGGCCAGGACCTTCCAACTATAGCCTACTATCCCAGTGTAAGCTGGTCAATGCATTAAGACACAGGTTCGCTTTCCTCGTATCCTCTCCTAAATCTTAGAAAAGTTTGTTACATTGCTGATGTTAATTTTAAGGACCCGGCCACCATGTACCCACAATAGATACCATCGAACGCTCAGCGCCAGAAATTTTACTGTACAGGAACTCCAGCAACTTTGGTCAGATGACGGCGCCGGTGTCAATGAATTGGGACTCAAATTAAGTATGTGGGTTCCTGTCGCTTGGACTTGGACTTCTTGATGAACTCAGTGCCTTGGTTAGGAAATTACGGAGCTCCGGAATAACACGCTGGATCAGCTGTGCAGAACTGCATGGCAAGATTGCATGTGAAGATTTGAGTCACTTGAAATCGTACTGGTCTCAGATCAAAGGTTATTAGCAAGAGAATGTACCCAGCTCTGGTGCAGATCTTGTTAAAATGTTCCAGAATGTACAAGATGCATGTATGTCTCAGTGACACAGCATGAAAGGCTTCAGACAAGTCATACATGTCAGATACGTTATCTAGATTCACATCCTACAAGGCAAATAATGGCATTCAAATTAATATATAATATGCGGTTTAAACAAGGAGTAGAGAGTAGCTTTTCTAGTCACCTTCGCAATAGTATATTCACATAGGCGTTTGAGGCCTTCTAAGAGATACTGATCAGCAGCTCTAAGAAGATCCTGTGCAATTTCACTGGTAACCTGCACTGACCCTGTATAGATAAATCTGCAAAACCAAAGAGGATTTCAGACTTTAATCCAGCAGACAGTGGCATAAAAAAGAAAAGAGGAAAAGTAGTTGCAGATTCACCAACAGAAAGAGAACTATGACTGTTGCGGACTCCTTCATTCGGCAGCAGTACAATACCAAAGACGATATGGCTAGGAATCTGGGCACTTTATTGATGAACTGGAGGGAATTAACTGGAATAGCAGCAGCAGAGGAGATCGCCCTCCCTGGGAGGCTCTGACCAACTGTACTCTGCTTCTGCCTACCTCCAATGCCCAGCCGCACCAGTGCCCACCTGGGGGCTGAGAGTCTGAGACACGACCTATTATTTCTGTATGTCCTATTCTTGGCTTAGGACACTTCCTCCAGATCCTATTCTTAGTTAGGTAATCCAAATACTTGGCCAAGTCCATCCAATTGACCTGGCTCTAGCCACTAAAGGCAGCCGCACCCTTCTTCCTATTCTACTGCTGCCCAATGAAGGCACCCTTCTTCCTATTCTACTGCTGCCCAATGAAGGAGTCCACAACAGTAGCCGAACGAGAAGGGAGCTCACTAACTAACCTCATCATGAGTTCAAAGACCTCCCATCTGATATTAGGAATTTCAATGTCTCTTGCATCCTTTTCCTGCTTAAGAAAATGACCTTTGAATTAGACATGAGATTCAAGGTTTGTTCAAAACTAATGTACTATATATGGTAGCAATATATCAACTACGGAAAGAGATCAACAGACAACCAGCAAAAGCACATTATGCTATGGCAAGCCAAAACTCACCCTGTACCCGCCATCAAACATTGCACGAAATGCATCTGAAGAAGCAAGCAAAGCAATTCTGTGTGCATAAAAGCGCTTTCCTGTGGAAGAAGGGATTAAGATTATCTGGGCATAATAGAAAAGAATTATTTAAAGTTACCTACTGATGAAATCAGGGTCATGAAATAGTACCAACCTTCTACTAAGAAATTAACGTCTGAAAGTGTTGAACTATTCACGTATTGCTCACCAAGATAAACCTGCAATGAAATATACATTCAGTAACAATTGCCAGTGCCCCAGCCATTACCAGAACAATTGGATGGAAAAATCCCACAATGTCACAATGACTTTATTTAGGATAGCAAAGTACAGGCAGTGTTTAGAAATCTTGTTAGAAATGCCACTGATAACAATTCTGACCACAATTTTCAACACAATGTCAAGCAGTACAAAAATATCGACAGGATATTCTTTTTATCGAACATGAAAGGGGAGCTGTGTATCTTTTGTATTATAAAAAAAATGGTCCATACAAGCACCCCTCTTACCAGGACCAAGCTACTCTAGATTTCCATCCAGTTTAGCCCAAGACCCTGTAGCTTGGAAGCCCCAGCAAGCGTCCAGAGATGAACTACTAATTTCAGGTTTCTAGGTGTAGTAGGGACACTGGAGAGTCTCCCTCAAACACATGCATTCCTCTGCTTCCAGAGCATCCAGGCACCAAAGATGATGAGGGTGTTAACCCCTTTTCTTTGATCTTTGCTAACTCTTTTTCTAGCTCTCCGCCACTAAGTAGTGAAACTATGCTTAGTAATGCTAGACACCAGCTGCTGCAAGTTAAGTGCAATGACCAACATACGCCAAAACTGCCTTGCAAAGACACAGGTTGTAAGGATGTGCTGGACTGTTTCCTCCTCTTGATCACAGAGTAGCCATTTATCCAGATGAGACAGGCCATGTTTTGCAAGCTGATCAGCAGTCCAACATTTATATTTCATGTCAAGCCAGAGGAGTATTTATTTTCCTCCAGCATGCTGCACACACTATCATTCACAAAAGGTTGGACTATATACCTTGTTGAACCAAAGCACCATTCCACAATCATTAATCAAAATAAGTTCATGTGCATCCTAGCACACTGAAGATATGCCATTGTGATACTATTTTTGTAACCATACCACAGTCAGCTGATAAAGTCACTGCAACTCAAACAGCAGAAGTAATACAAAGTAAATTTGTAATTTTAATAATTCTTTTGCATACCTGAGGTGTTGGAGATGGAGGGGCAGCATCCATGGGAGAAAGTGCTGCAGCTTTGTTGGCGAGTTTGTATAATGCTGCTGAGCCATCTTGTTGATGTTTTGAGCTCATGGAAATCAGAAGATCAAGAAGCAAGTCGAGACCTGGATGATCCAGAACTTAAATTCATGAAGAACACCATACTTCAGAATTGAAAATGAAGCTACCATTTTCAGCGGTGGCAAAATTGTTTACCATTATTATCAATAAAAATTGCTCTTTGATCTTCAGGGGCACAAAGGTGTGCAAGAGCCAGAGCAACACGCCTTTGCACAGATTTCTCTCCTACTCGCATCAAATAAAGCAAGTGTTTCAACACCTGTAACACGGGAACAAGCTTCATAAATACATAGTCAAGCATATCACAACAACGAAATACAGAAACCTTGCAAGCAAAACTTACTCGTCCATTTATCTTATCCTCTAACCTCTTCAATGTTTTTGCCACACAGTCCTTTGTTGCCTGAAATTAAGAATAGCTTAACAAAAAGCAGTCACAACAAAGTGACCAATATATAATGAAGGCCAGTGTACCTGAACAATAAATTCTCCATCTTGCAACTTTTGGACACCTCCTACTTTAATGAAGTCAGATACATAGTCCTATAAAAAAGAACAAGTGATTTGCTTCAGAAATAATGAAGATGAGAAATATAAGATAAACATTTTATAAAATGAGTTAATTCCATTACAAAGGAACATGGAGTGTGGAATTATTAACCAATAGTGGAAAAGGGAGATTTGAGAGATATCACAAACCTTGTGAAAAAAAGATTGTAAATTACCTCATTATCTGCAACTCCATAAAGGGCAAATGCAGCATTATGTTGCAGAGATCCATTTTTCGAGTCGAGAAGTTTTAACAAAGGCACCAAGCCACCATTATATGCAATACCTGCTTGGTTATGTGTGTCCTGATAAAAGACTCTTTAGATTAGATTACGAGTTGCAGCTAAGCAAGAAACAAACAAACAAAAAGAAATAACCTCACTGACCCATAAATAAAGGGGAAAGATGAATGGAGATTTCCCCTTACAGTATGAAATAACCCCACTAACCCATAAATAAAGGGGAAAGATGAATGGAGATTCCCCTTACAGTATATGATATGAAAGAGCGAAATGCATTAGAAAATTAAACTTTTCCAGATACTCAACCGGGTCCATAATCTCTCAAGTGAGGATCTGGGTCAACTTTTTTAAGTGGTTCACTCCGCATTGCACTCTGTACTAAACTAGACAATCTCACAAGGAAAATATATGCTACAAAGTTTGGTTGGTTGCAATTGTCAGAAATATTATCGCTCTGCTAGAGTGTACCACTGACAAAGTGGATCTTTAATAGTCAGACAACAGACCAGTTTTGTCAGTGGTAAAAATATCAGTGGTCTGTTGTCTGGCTATTAGCTGGGGTCAAAGTCACAGGGAAGGCTCCAAGCACCCATCATTGGGCTAGGGAGGATAACTAAGCTAGGATCAAGCCAGGACAGTGTCACCTAGCATGTAGGACTTACAAATGTTCAAGAGTTTTGGTAAGATAGGCATGGTTAGCAGTCAGAGCATATGGAGCAAAAACCAAAGACATGATTCCCCAGAGAGAGAGAGAGAGAGAGAGAGTTAAATGCACTCCATTAGCTTATGTGGGGGTTTTCTGTTAGGCTCATCAACTCTAAAAGGTGATTCCTAGGTCCATAAGGCTATCCGCACTCTTCGTCCTTTAAATTCATCCTTTAAAACGAATATTTTGTCCTGATCATTGAAATTCTCTCCTTTATACCACACTCTCCTGCACTCGTTCATCCTTTATATCGGTGGGACCCATACGGCATTTCCACGCCCTCCCTCCCCAAGTTGGGGAACCCAACGCGCATGGGCAACTACGCCATGGCCGGTGTCCGCCGCCACCGTGCACCCCCAATGCAGCATCGCCGCTCGATTGCTCTTGCCACGAGCCTCGCCACCTCGCACTCCACCTCTTCCACACACTAGCCGGGACAATCGACGCAAGGGGAGGCCAAATCGGCCGATTAAGCCATGGTCGCCGCCACCGGAGCACGGCGAGCTCGTGCCTCGCCATGGCCAGCACGGCTCCGGCCGTCCCCTTCTTCCTATTCTTGCGCATGGTGCCCGCCTTGCCGCGATCACGAACAGTCCTTGCTCGCGCCTTCCCGTTCGGCAGAAACAGAGAGAGACGAAGGGAGAGAATAGAATGGAGAGGAAGATGGCCAGCGGCGGGGTGATGGCAAAGGCAGGGCGATGGCGCTCCCTTGGGCGGGAGCGGTGGCGTCGCGCGGACAGCGGCGACGCTGCAGCGAAGAGAAGCAGGCGGCAACCCGCTGCAGCTTCTTTTATGTTAAAAGTCTCCTCCAGTATGTTTTACAGAACGCCATGCAGTCAGTCTAAAGTTTATAAGTGGTTCACCGTAGGTCCCCTTCGTTTGGCCCTTAGATCTGATGTGGCATGTGGAGTCAGCAGCCAGCATGGCATGAAATTGGCAATCAGCCCCTCCTCCCTCCCTTCTCCTTGCTCCATTCCCTGAGCAGCAATGCACGCAAGTGCCGGCAAGCGGCACGAGCGTAGGAGACGGTGGCGAGATAAGGCCGCGACGGTGCATGGCAGAGATGTGACGGCGCATGTGTCCCATGAATCATCTTCTTCCTCTTCTTTCTTCTCCAAATCAACATAGGCACAAGTATGGAATGGAGGGGCCGATTCAGCCAAGGGAGCATTTGTCGGTTGCATTGGATAGGACCAAAAGCTACCAGCGCACCCAAGGGTGATTTTAATTTGTCCCATGGAGGCCAGTAGCAGGTCGGCCATGAGCGTGCCGATCCGGCGGTCGACGGTAGGTAGAAGGTAGAAGTCTGGCAAAAATGGTGGGTCCGGCATAGACTTGCCCTGAATGCGTGTGCCTAGGGCGAGGGGACCGTAGCGGACTCAACCGCACGCTCGTTGAAATGGTGATGTCCTGTACTGACTGTTGGTACCTGCAATCAGCACCAAGGTGAGCAAGCCTGCTCACCACTCCCTCCCTCTACCTCTGACCTGAGCTAGAAGAAGATGAGCTCAAGAACACACACACACTTGCACTGGTTCAGCTGTGGCCGAACCTGAACACTGGAATGTGGCAACTGAACTGATTTGCTCCATTGCATTGCTTGAGTATATATACACTTCTACTTGTAACATCTATGGTACTCTAAGTCATGGTGAGTACACCAACTACCTACTCCTAAGGTACATGCTTTGCTCAGCCATTCTACCTACTCTACATGGCTGATGCACGCCATCTCCATGGCCTATTGCCATGCTGCTACAGCGCCAAGGATGGACAGCAAGAGCTGACCATTTCCTAACACTTGAACCTGCAGCATCAAGGATCAGCAGATTACAACTTACACCAACATGAATGGCAAAGAAAGCGAGCTCAACCATGGCAGGGCAGCTGTAGTACGGTGGGCTAGGAGCTCCGACACGGTGTCTGTGAGTCCAACGAGTGCAAAGGGTAGAGGAGACAGACGGACTCAGTAGAGCTCATTTCTTGGACAGAGCTGAAGCACAAGGAACAGCAGCGGTAGCGGGAACTCGGTGACTGGTAATGGTGGCAGCGAGCACTGGAGCAGAGATAGAGCAGAGGCACAGATGTCAGGCACAGTGGGAGCTCAGTGACCGGTAATGGTGGTGGCAAGCACTGGAGCAGAGATAGAACAAAGGCACAGCCAGGCTTGAGGGAGTGGAAAGGAGGCTAGTGCAGGCGGAGAATAGGCATGGGCTCAACATCTAAGGGCCAAACAAAGAGGTATGGACCTGTGGTGAACCACTTTAAAAGTCTATATGGACCTGGAAGGAGAATCTAAGGGCCAAACAAAGAGATATGGACCTGTGGTGAACCACTTTAAAGTTTATGGATTCGAAAATCAACTTTTAGAGTTGATGGACAAACTCCAACATGAGTTAATGGGCCTCTGGTGCATTTAGCTCAAAAACAAAAGACAGAATTTTGTGCAACCAACTTATGGGCCCTTGAACCAACATATGGAGAATAATTGTGTTACTTTAATTACTTGGCAGAGCAATTGGAATGTGTGTGGTACCAGAGGTACCTCGAACACAGCAGCACCCAGTGTGTGTTCAGTGTGTGTTGTTGACACTCACAGTGGTGAAGATGCAATGCAGGTAAGGGCAGAGCAAGGGACTTGGCACATCCAGACACCAGTAACATGAAGCCAGCATATTTAGAAAATCTATCCATGTCTAGGATGAACTGGATAAGGTATGTGGTGCCAGCGAACTCACTATGGTTTTGCCTTAAACATATTATGATCTTTGCATCCCCAGTCCCCACATATAGTTTCCATCAACAGAGGAGCATGGGAACTAATTTGATAAAGTCATGCATTGTGTGGATTTTGTAAGAGCAAGAAAAATTCTGTGGAGTTTTTATTTCACTGCCTACACTGATTCTCTAGCGTAGAAAACAGTAAAGTACCTTATAAACACTAAAGTATATGCTATATTAAAAATTAAAAATAAACCTGGGCAAGCCTGCCAAGTGCAAAAGCAGACATCTCCCGGAGTTGGACATCAGCTGACTGTAGCATTTCAATTAGTGGACGGACTGCACCTCTTTGCACAATATGGACCTGTAAACAAAGATCTATGAAGTTCAGAAATGAATTAACTGGAGAAAACATCTTATATCTCTTTGTTTTTGTGTCATTCCTAATTCCTTAGATAACGAGATTTGTCATTCTAGATTTCCTTATACTGAACATTATATTCAATGTTGAGTTCATTATTTTTCTACCTTCTGCACCACTCCACTCAAAGAACAGACGACAAGTGGCATTATTTTTCTACCTTCTGCATCCCTCCACTCAAAGAACAGATGACAAGTGGTCCCAATGGCTGTCCTCCCTCCCTTCTCCCAAGGGAACATCTAAAAAAATAAAGCAAAACCTACCTCTGCAACAAAGAAACTAATTCTAGAAAAATTAAATTTTATCCAATGATTTACTGGTGGGGGAGGGCTTAGGGTGTGGTGTAAGCCAGGAGTGGTGGAGCAATTGAAATGTGTGTAGCAAGCCGAGCTAGGTTCAGCTTGAGCATAGAACCAGGGTGTGTTGTTGCCAAGCACAGTGATGAAGACACAATGCTGGTAAGGGAAGAGCTAGGGACTTGGAACGTACAGACACTGGAAACATGAGCCCACCATATTTGGAGAACATGTCCATGACTCCGTGTGAGGATGGATTAGATAAGTAGGAAGGTAAGTGGTGCCAGCACCGGATAGGGCAGTTGCAGAGGCTGCCATATGGTACACCAATCTGGATTCCCAGATCAGACCAAGAATAAGAGAAGCAGAGGCATAGTTAGAAAAGAGCAACAAGGAGAATAAGAAAGGTCATGCATGGACTGGCCAGCAGCATGTAGGCCCTATGAGGCATCATGTCAAAAGGCACCAGACAGTCCCAGCAATGAGAATCTGTCACACCTGCTGTGCTTGGCCAGAAATGGGGTTTACTACTTATTTTATTTCTATCCCAATATACAGTGCACATAACTTAAATGTTACATATGTAAATCATCAGTACTTCTGAAAAAGAGAGAATCACACTAGTCCTTAAAGTTGTGTTGTTGTCTCACTCTCACCGACTTCCCTCAACTTGCAATTGCAAATTACTTTGTTAGCGCCCCCCCCCCCCCCCTAAACTTCAGGTCTGTTTGCAACATTTGCCCAAATCACCTTAACATAGCAAATTGTGTTGACATGAGCACTAAACATGGGACCTGCTCTCCATGGCATGTTGACACAGGTTTTGGTTTATAACCTTAAGACATGTACAATATCCATTACAATCACAAATAAATAACATGGGTGGTTCATCAAATTATGGAAAAATAAGTAATAAAAAATAAATACTTCTTGAAAAAGAAGGGGATTGATAGTCTAATATTAGCCAAATATACATGGTATTGAAAGTCACATTCATAAATAATGCCTAACGGCAGTAAGGGCCTGTTTTCACAAGAAGCCACGGCTACCAGTTGAGTACACCATAAATAATAACACATACAGAAACAAAATATTTTTTTTGACTGGTCAAATAATTAGTCAATTTGATGGCATCATCTATGTATCCGTGTCAGTGATGTGACCAATGGAAAAGAAAAGCGAAGGAAGCAACAATAAAAGAAAACAAACAGTCCAGTACAATAGCCCATGTTTGATGCTACATCAGCACCATCAATTAAGCTAAGCAGCTACTGGTGATTTGGGCCGATGCCACAATGGGCCCAAAGTTAGAAGGGCTCACAGTGTAAGATATAAATTGAGGGTGTAGGAGAGACAACTGGAGGGGTGTGGGAGAGGCAACCATGCAAAGTCAGGGATTAGTGGTGCCATTCTCTCATTAGTTTTGAACCTGCCAGTATATTTGCAAAATTTACTGAAGACTAGTAAACAATAAGATATTTATTAAGCACCTTGCAATCCGAGTCGGCCGAAGCAAATTGCCCAAGCAACAAAGCAGCCTCTCTTTGGCTTTCTGTACAACATGAACTGAAAAAAATAAAGAAAGCAATGTTTCATACATCAAGCAGATATTCTTGAGTTGAGGTGAGTTGCCGGTGTAGAGCAAATCACAGAACACCCTTTAAAACTTGAATAACAATGACAAAGAACCTTCTCATTTAAATAAGATGGTTCTCCGTTTCAGAACACGTGATGTTTTAGGATTCAAAAATAATCCCAGAAAACATAATGTTTTAGTCCTTAGAACACTATGTTGGACCCATACCAGCTTGAGTTCATAGAACACCATGTTGCAGCCTGCATTTCTACATCCATTCCAATTCCTTTGGAATGAAAGGAGTACCTTTGCAGTAATTATTTTACTTGGAGATATACATCTATTTTGGTCCCCCTTTCTCATGTAAAGGATTAGTATTTTCCATAGCAACGCGCGGGCATTTCTGCTAAGGACCTTACTCTTTTCTCCTCTTCTATACAAAACCTCTTTTTCCCATTGCAACTCACGGGCATATTTGCTAGTGATAATAATTTTTAAAAAAAAACATGCACAACTATGCAGCATTATTGGAGCAGAACCTAACAAATATATTATATACAATTATAAAGTTCTTTATGCACTTCATAAAGCTGCACGTCCCTATGATGACCATACCTTAATAAACCAATCACAGGTTGCAGTGCCCCTGCATTAAGAACCTCCTTCTTGATGTTTGGTGATGAATGAACCAAATTTCCAATGACACCAACCTAACATGTCAGTCAAGAAAAATTATTAGAGTGTGTTGCAATAAAATTAAAGAAATCAAGATAGATTAGATCCAAGATTGTACTGATATTCTATGAAAAAATTGTCAGCAAACATGTTGGATTGCTAAGGAAGTTAGTACATAAAGGTAACCTTGCACCATGTAGAAGTTCATCCAATGGATAAAAGAGCATAGAACAGCAAGTCAATATAAGGAGGTGACTCAGAGCCTCGGACCAGTTTCATGTAATTTATTTACAATAAAGTTTACTTAGCAAACATGTTAAAAGTAGCAGGTGCAGTATCTTATTGAAATATTTCAGGAACCAAAGTAGTAAATAGTCTCAGCCTCTAGTGTTGTCTCAGTGCTTGTCACACATTTATGGATTCAAATAAACATTTAAGTCTTCAAACATCCATGTACATCCACCATGACACAGGCTTAACCTGCACAGCTCCACCACTAGCCCTCACAAACTTATTTGGGTGTATTGCTAAATTTTCAAATCTTCACAGCCACAAAGATCGCCTGAACTAGCTTTTAATACAGCCAGTAAGGTATATTGCCAGTTGACAAAAAAAAAAGGAGTGCATTCAAGATATTTACCTTAGCCAATTCTATAACCTCTACGGCACGTTTGGTTAGGGATATTGGTACAAAAAATTGGAGTTTGGGGGGTAAGAGTTTAGAAATCTTTTGTTTGTTTAGTGGGACGAGAAAGTAACTTCAGAGGGCTAACTCCTATCCATCACTTCCCTTTCTGACAAAATAAAAAACACACACGAAACAGGGGACATGAATTTCCTCTTTCCGTGTCTTATTTCCCTCAATGAACCAAACAAGTGATTGGGCCCAAAAATGAAATTCTCACACTTCGCTCCAATAACTCCCACCAACAATTCCCATGCCGCTTCCCAATAATTACCAAACACACTACTGGTGGTTTTGCTAAGGTTGGCTATATGCAATAGATCAATATCAGTGCACAAATTCAGGGTAATCATGAATCCAAATTAATATAGTTTCATCGATGGGATCAGAAAATATTAATCAAACCATCTTATATGGCGTACATACTGAAACATTATGCAAAGCCTATGATATAAATGTGTTGTAGGGCAACATAATATCTGTAAGGTAACTGCTAACAGCCAACAAAATTAAATTTCTATTCAACTTTGAGAAATGGTAATACATTCAGAAATTGTCCATGTAATCGAGGATGAAACCTGGTCTAGCATGAAATTTCCCAACTAAATATACAGCATTAAGTATTAAAATTTTATTATATTTCACAATCACAAGGCCTTGCAATGATAAATTTTGACTAAGGTTTCTGCAAAATTGTAGAATGGTTATCTGTAACAACATTAACCTGCTCATAATCAATCAAACGATACATCTCAACAGTGTGAGAAAGTGATCTTAGAGAAGTGGAGTTGACATCAGAGTATTCAGTGCCTCATAATCAAAACTAGAGAATAGCACAAGGCCTTACTGCTTCATAGTGAATTGCAGCATCTTCAGATCGCAGCATTAAGATCAAAGTTGGCAAAGCATTGCATTGAACAATCTGTGTTACAAGAATTTACCATGTTGTGAATATGTGTAAAAGGCATATGCAAGTTCATATGTCAAAATCTAACATAATTATAGCTTTCATTGATTTTTGATATCTCACCTGAGTTTTATTTTCATCATTTTTAAAGGCTAAAGTCCGCAAGGCACCAGCAGCTGCCCTCTGCACCTTAAGATCCTGCGATTCTAGCAATCCAACAAGTGGTGGGATTCCACCTTCCATTCTGCAGTAAAACAAAACCCCCTCAGCAAGTGAAAACTTCTGAAAGAAAAGGTTATCAAATGATCAAAGAGGCAAAAAAACAAAACCTGACGCTAGTTTTGATGTTGCTATTCTCATGTGCAAGATTGGTAATTGCATCAGCTGCTCTCTTGATAACGCTATTAACCACCCTCGAATTTGTGGCATTTTTCTGCCTTTTCAAGAGTTTCACTAGAGGAGGTAGTGCACCAGCATCAACTATAAGCTGTTGATGTTCAGGCTGTTGCAGTGAGACAAAGAATAAATGACTAAAATGATCATAGCAATAGTAACTTGATGAAAAGTACATAACAGTAAAGCATCAATGCTCAAAACACAACTATTAAAAGATCCCTACAGAACTGGAGCGATTAGGATATCTTAGGTTCTAAGTTTTTCTCAAGGGTACTAGAGACTGACTAGAAAGACACCAAGTATATAGCACTTGGAAGTTCCTAGGTTTTTCTAACTATTAAAAGGCATGGGATCTTACAGTATTTTACAAGAAATACAGATATATGAGGATGAGGTTGGGCGTTCAGAATTACAGTGTGTGTGTGTATGGGATAGTTGAAGTTCTTAAACTTTGTAATCCCATGCCACAGGAAACTTGAAAATTCACAGCCCTATTTAGAACATAGATTTGTCGATAATACAAGTAATTGCATTGGTACCAAAAGTGCATATACAACTCAATTAGGGAATTAATGAAGGAACCTTTACAGCTAGGAGACCCAGAGCGAAGGCAGCACCCTTCTCAACCTCATGCTCAAACGGCCTCAGTTGTTGTTCCTCCTGCGTTGGCGCCGCCACAGCAGGCTCTTCTAGGTGGCACACTAAGGCCGCCACGGCGCCGCCCTCTACAATCACGTTGACAACCTCCTCTGCTCAATTGACAACCACCAGATCCACTGGGTAAGGATGCGGGAGCACGGATCGGCGCGGCCGGAGTGAGGTTTGGCAAGGGGAGATTACCGTTTTTGGCGAGCTCGGCGAGGACGTGGGTGGCGCGCTTGGCGGCGGCGCGGTCGGCGTGGCGCCACGAAGAGGCGCAGCGGACGAGGACATCAACCTGCGTGCGGACCTCGCGGGAAAGCGTCGCGTGGGAGTGGCGGCAGCAGATCTCGGGGTGCCCGCCGAACCGTCCTCCTCCTCGTTGTCATCGTCGGCGCCCGCGCTGCCGAGCGAGGACGCAGCGGCGGCGGCAGCAGCGGCGGCAGCGGCGGCGGCGGATGCCTCGTCCTCCAACTTCCGCTTCTGCCCCTTGCGGCGCGGGCGCTGGGGCTGCTTCTGCTGCTCCGCCTCCATTCGATAGGTCGACGGCGGCGCGCAGAGCCTGTCGGATTGTGGTTGTGGAAGAGGAAAAGCTCCAGCAGTGTTATTCCGGCGGACTACGGTCTTGTTTCGATAGAAAAGCAGAGATGAAAAATGAACCTCTCCGAGTTATTTTTAGCGAAAAAACATTCCAGCGTTATTACAAGAGTAAATGAAAAAATAAAAGGAGTCGATATGTCTGGAAAAAAAAAGTTGGATTTCATACGACGAATCTCAGCCACACGATCTAAAACGGACGCTCCGGATTAGCCCGGCACTGTTCATCTTCCTCCTCTCGTCGGTACTGTTCATCCTCTTCCTCTCGCCGCCCTCTATTTTCACACTCCCCCACCACCAGCCACCATCCCGCCGGAGCTTTTGGCGGCGGGGGGCCCTAGCGAGCTCTGGTGACCCTAGCACCCGTGGCGGCCACCATCTTCCCCACAGAGAAAAACATATCACAGACCTTTATATAGAAAGAACAACTCACAGAGGGGAGGAGAGAGGGAGGAGGAGGAGGTGCTCACCGGTGCCACCCTTGTCACCGTCGGAAGCACGCCGACGACGACGCGCACCTTTCCCCGCGTTATAGGAAAAGTGAAAAAAATATTTTAAATTTTAATAAAAATCTCTGTTATTTTTTCTATATAATGGTTACGCCAAACCAATGTCACAGGAAAGTTATTTTAGACATTCACAATGCAGACCCTACCATGTAGTTTAAGCTTATTTATTACCTTGGGTTAATTTGAACCATACCATTGTAATTTTGGCGGATTGGAAAACTGTCATTACAATTCATCATATTGGAACGATGCCATTATAATTGTATGGCCATTTGAAATACGCCATTTTATACGCTCTAGACAGTGTTAGGCCCATATGCAGGCATCTGTATTTTGGTATGCCCCAAAACACCCCTATTGCAACCCCTCTCTCCATCTCGATGACATGCCGGGTCCACCTATCATCTCATATGTATTCATCTTGTTTGTCTAAACTCTAGAGGTCAACGACCACCATGGGACTGGGGACGGAGAGCAGTTGTGTGTCGCAACAGACAGGCGACCTGCTCGGCTACCGCCACCGCGTCGGCGACCAAAACGCGAAGACAAGGGCAGGGCGCGGCGAGGTCCGCCTCGAGGCATGGCCAAGCGACTCGTCGTCGGCGGGCGGGGGCACCTCCTCGCCCGCGCCGCCGGATCTGGGGTCCTCCTCGCCCGCGGTTGTCGTATCCGGGAAGGAGGGGTGCCGCCGGGCGGCGTGAAGGAGGCGAGGGACGAAGCACCAAAGACGGACATTCCGTCTCGTGGGGCGATGACGAAGATTGGGAAGGGAAAGAGGTCGCGCATGGGAGGGAGCTCGTTGGCGGGGGGGCCGACAACTCGGCGGGGGTAGGAGTGAGAGCTGTAGGACCGGCCAAGACGTGCGGGAGAGCTTCTCCCCGGCATTGGCGCATGAGCTCAGCTCTGCCCCGGGTTGCCAGGGTGGCCGGAGCTAGGGACAACAATAGATGTGGTGGTATTTGTCATGGCGGTCAGCAAACTCGCCTCACACGCCGCACAAAACAGGTCGGTGAGCTCTCACCCCAAATCCTGCACTCCCGAGCGACACGGCAGCAGTGTTCAAAGACAGCACCATGGGGGCTCGGTGGAGGAGCCTGTGGCATAGTGCTGAGTTGAACACAAGAGATAGGCTATGTCCTAAGGAAGAAGACACGCAGCAGGGGCAAGGTCTTGTTTAGTTGTCATGCAACCAAAAAATGCTACTCAAAAAGTGTTACAGGACTCGTCACATCGAATCTCTTGACGCATGCATGGAGCATTAAATATAGGTAAACAAAATAACTAATTGCACAGTTTGGCTGAAAAGTACGAGATGGATCTTTTGAGCCTAGTTAATCCACAATTGGACAACAATTAGCAAATCTAAACGAAAAATGCTACAATACCCCCAACCCAAAATATTTCGGACTTGCATGGCAACCAAACAAGGCTGAAGAAGACGGGGGCATTTTGGTGTATACGAACATACAGTGACATGTATGTGAGTCGAGCATCCTATCAAACATACAGAATAGAATGGTTCAAGGAGATAGTGAATTGCAATGGCACCATTCCAATATAACGAATTGTAATGGCACTTTTCCAACTCGCCAAAATTGCAATGGTATGGTTCAAATTAACCCTATTACCTTCATATTGATTGCACTTTGCTAATACACATATTTATTGCACTTTGCTGATGTGGGGTTGATGTGGCAGTATATTTGTGGAAGAGAGAGGGAGAAAAAAACAAGACTCCAAGTCCACGATACCAAAAGGCAATAAATAGCTTTAGACTATATGATAGAGTCTGCATTGTTAGTGTCCTTAGTTTGCTTGGTTTATAGATACACCGAAAAAGGTCGGGTTACACCCTCACCCTTTCTCCTCTTTCTCTTCTCACACATACCCTCTCTCTTTCTTCTAGATCTGTCGCCTTGGCTAGGGAACAATTAGAAATCTCGCTCTTTCTTTTAGAACACCTTGTTTAGAGAACAATTTAGAATCATTTATCGAAAGAAGTCCTTTTTTAAGGTTAGTTTTCTCTCCTACATTGTCTTCGTTAGTTACATCTATGATTAAAGTCATTTTTAATTTCAGAAAGCTATGTGCATTGTTTTTTTAAACAATGTGGCTATGTGATATTTCCTGATACAATTTACTCATACAATAACAGTACTAGTTGTACAAAGGTTTTGAATTAGCTAACAAATTAGTAGACAATCTTAGTGTCGCAAGGTGGGACCTGCTATGGTCCTAGATTCAGAACATCTTCATGAGTCTCTTTTAAACTTATTTTCTGAATCATTATTTGGAGAACCATTTGGATAAAAATCACTCTCTATATTTCTCATCCTCCAATAGCATCTCTTTTGTCTTGTACAACTTAGAAAGCCAACCTCTTTCTCCCTCTTTGGCTAGCAATAAATCTAGAATAGATGTGAATATATTTGGAATTTTGGAGACATATCTAAAGAAGTTGTTGGAGGTTATGTCGTGCATAGCTGCATTGTGCACTTTTTGTGTTATGTGCTCGATTGAATTGTGTACTATACATATTATCTTTCCTGTTTTCTACGGTTGTTCTTATTGTAGGTTTCAACATCAATGACAGGCCTCTACTTTGATGTTTTCGGGATAACCAAGGAGAAGAAGGAACCAAACCTTGAGCATGAAAGATGTGGTGAAGCAAGAACTTGATCCGAAACATACACTTGGCGTCGCGACAACATCTGCTTGGCTCTGATCCATTACAGGTCCGACGCTTGGCTCCATCGCCATGTGCGAATGGATTCCTGCACAAGGAGCGTTGCCCAGAGACTCAACATGCTGCTAGTGGCTTTCCTATAAAAGGATGGGAGGAGGAACACAACTACTGGAGGAGCAACACAACTACTAGCTAGTGGCTTCCAATAGAAAGATGAAGCCTTAACGATGGAAGTAACATGTCGTTAGATAAGAATAGAAAAAATAGATGGAAAGTAGTAAAGAGGATGTATATGCTTTGTGATTATTGAGGTGTATGTGTCCTTTAGAGAGAAAGGTTCTATAGGATGAATGAAGGACCGTGTACTTTAGAATTGCCTCCAAGCTTCATAGGATCATAAAACCAAAAACAATAAATAAGCACAAAGGTAGAACATCACATCTATGAACAAAGAAAAAAAAGTAGTGCCTCCTCATCACTTTTTCATGTCCCATAATATAAGCGTACTTTCTTTAGAGAAATGTGTATTGATGTAGTTGTACTAGTGTTGAGAGAAAACTAAATGTGTTCCTTGGTGTTTGAATCGAAGGTGGTCGCACCTGATATACTAGGACGGAGGGAGTATCATCACATGCCAACAAATTAAAGGTGGAATCAAAATACAACAAAAAGAATAATATTGCCACCTCATCCATATAAATATGTCATCATAGACCACAGATTGGACAACACCAAAAATATGTCTTCATACAAGTGAATGAAAATCCAACAGATTAAATGCAAAAGTACAATACCCACAAAAGAAAACTACTACAACCTCATACATATGAGAAGAAGAAGGAAGAAAGGGAAGAAAACAGTGGCATTCAAGGCCACCACTTCCGAGAACAAGGGCAAGGCTAAAGTGCAACAACAACAAGAAGAAGATCAAGCTCAAGATGGCATTGATAGTGATGAAGAGTTGCTTGCTCTTGTTGTGAGAAAGTTTGGCAAAATAATGATGAAGTGGAAGAAGAGATGACTCCAAGAATAAGGAGCAACCAAGGCTATGCTTTGAGTGTGCAAATAGGTGGCTTACGTAACCATTAGAGCTAGCGCAACCACATTACGTCATTTGTTTTACTAACAAATTTGCTCTAGTGATTTAATATGTAGAAATTTTAATAAGCTATTCACCACCCCCTCTCGTCATATAAGACCTTTCATACGTGTCATCTATTTGACTCACTTCGTAGAGATCAAAAGGACCCTTCTTGTTAGCATTCATGACCAAATCCTTTGTGTTGGTGCCTATGTGTAGCTGATAGTGGCTGCCGCCACTGGACCTTTTGCCTTGATCTCGGCGGTGGTCGACAGTGTCATGCCTTTGTGATGCCCCATGGTGGTCCAACTGCTCTGCAACGCATGGCACATGACGAATGGTTTCACCTGTTCATTGGAGTTAAGCAGGTAAATGAGGTCGTCGTGCATCGGGATCCAACCCCATCCACCTCTAGCGCCGCTTGAGGGGGTGAATTGGCAACGCTCGTTGCGCAGTTGGGTTTAAGCGTTGAAGCTACACCTCCCGCTTGACATTGCCTCGTGCGATGCCAAGTACATATGCGATAGAGTTCTTGAGAGTGGAGGCGATAGGGGTTTGGGACAGTGGAGGCGATGGGCCTTGGGAGAGGAGGTGATGCGGTTGAAGAGGAGACGAAGTGAGCGAGGAAGACATCACATTTATACTAAAATCTAGAGTACACAATATAATATTGGTCAGTCTAATGTATACTTACATATATTTGCTAGCTAGTGCTCTAATTAATAGCTACGTAGGCGTAGAGCACCATTCATTTCTGTGTAACCTTTCCAAGCATTTGTAACAAAAACCATCTGAAACAAAATCGTTTGTACCAAAGGTACACATATGCCTTTATTTACAAGTCATTTCCCGTACGACTCTCGTACCTGTAGTGCTACTATTTTCGTGACACCCTCTCCCATCATGTGTCCTTCTCGGAGTTAAAAAGGATTTAGGCCACAATGCAGGGTGTTCCTAAAGGATTTAGGCCACAATGCAAGGCGTTCCTACCACAAAGGGCTTGTGCCTGTGCAGAAGTCAGTTCGAAATCCAGGTATGATAGAATGCAGCTAGTAATAAGTAGTAGTGGTGGTATAATGGAATGCGGCTAGCTAGTAATTAGTACCAATTCAGGTAGCCCGGCGCACAGTGTACTCGCCACGAACCTGTACAAAATTCCCACCTGGCTACAAGAAACGGCAGAGAATACCGGGACATCGATCCTATTATTCCTACCCCCGGCGTCTGGACTGGACCATCCATCTGCGTCTTTCCCTGCAAGAACCCGGCAAGAACCCGGCGCGCGAGCGCGAACAAACGAAGCTCACGAGCCGGAGACGGTGCCGCAACTGCATGTGATTTCGGCCGTGTTTTTAGCGCCTTGCCCGCCGGGATTTCCCACCGACCGGCCTGGTTGACTTGCCCCGGGCAAGCACCGTTTTCTTTTAGCTCGCCGTGTCGGAGAGGTTCCATGCATGCCTCCATTGCAATTTGCAAGAGTAAAAACAACCATCACGGGCCGTGATATGGTCGCATCTACTGTCAGAAGAAGAAGAGCCTTGCAGTGAAATCGAAAGTTTGATAATTTGGCACGGTGCGTGCATATACCTCTGGTCCATACATTTACAATTCGACAAGGGAAGAACCGTCCGAGGGCGCGATCATTGCCACCAGAGACGATGGAGCCGCGCATGGCGTAAAAATCGAACAGAAGCCTACGGAGAACGAATCTAGATCGATCGATCGCATTCTACTGACCAGTGTCGAGTCGACGCACGGTGAACGGTGAATGTAATGCTGAGCGCCCATCGACGCCAGTGCCAGTTCGTTGGACGGGCCACATAGCCAGGAGTACAACCGTACAAGCAGCTGCTGTTCCATTACCACGCATCGTCCCTTTACGGCTCTGCGTGTGTACTGCAGCCACAGGGAAAAGGGAAACCGGTGCAGTAGATTGGTAGAGTTTCTACTTCTACGCTAATTCCTTGTGCACCCCTTGGTAGCAAAGCTATATCTGTACGCTCGTCGCGTTCCTTCCTTATCTCTCCCTCTGTTCACGCGCTAGCTGTGTCGTCTCCACTGCCGTGCCCTGTCCTGGCTACGACGTACGTACCGACCCGGCCATCCTCCTCCAAGGCCGGCCGGAATGGCGGGCGCGTTCTCCCCGCCTTCGCCACCGCCGGCACCGGCACCGGCACCATCCCCTATCGCCGCGGATGACCTCGCGGACGCGCCGTGGACGTTCTCCCCGTGGCCGGCGCCGCCCGGGGACCATGTCAACGGCGGTCGGGCCAATCCGCTCTTCACCATCCTGCCAGTCTCGGCTCTGGCCATAGGCCTCGTGCTGCTCGTCGCCGTGGGCGTCATCCTGGCGGTGACCCGCCGAGCGAGGCCGAACCAGGCGGACGCCGCCACCGGCAGCTGCAGCGGCGACGGCAAGCCGGGCGCACCGCCGTCCAGTTGCGGCAGCCACAACACCTGGTGCGGCTACCCCGTCGCCGGTAAGTGCTACATACAGATTAAAGTTCGTCGTGCCCGTACGTACGTCGCATTGGTTCGACTTCGATCGTTCTCACGACTCGTTTTCTTTCGCTGCCCACGCCTACGCGGCTGCAGGCACAGGGTGCATCTACGCCGGGCGTCTGGGGTTCTCGGCGGCGCAGCCTCGGAGCCGTGGCGCGCAGGTGTTCACGTACCGGGAGCTGGAGCGCGCGACGGACGGGTTCAGCGAGTGCAACGTGGTGGGGCGGGGCGCCTCCGGCGCGGTCTTCCGCGGCCGGCTCGCCGACGGCACCACCGCCGCCATCAAGCGGCTGCGGCTGGACCACCGGCGGCAGGGCGAGCGCGAGTTCCGCATCGAGGTAAGGCCAATCGAGCCTGCAGGCAACTCCACCGTGCGCGCACACTGCACACACGTCGCCTTCAGCTCACGCCATCGTCCATGTGCACGTCCACGTACGTACGTCGCGCTCTGCTTCGCGTACGCTCTCGTACCAACCTTACCTGTTGCCGCAGCGAGCACCGAGCAGAGAGCAGAGCAGAGCTGCCTGCCAGCTTCCAGCGGTTGGTGTGCCTGGGATCGGCCGTTGGGACGGCCGGTGTGGCGCCGGGACGTAACCTGGAAGGCCGCCCGCCCGCCCGTCTGCTGAGCGCGCGCGTGCGTGCGTGACTGCGAGCCGCCTTCTGTGACAGACTGTTCCATCTTGTCTTTAGCCTGGTGATGGTGGGCGTCGACGCGTCGTGACGCAGCGCGCCCGGCTGATGGCGTTGGGCTCGTCCGTTGCGCGCGCGCGGGACCAAACCTGCCTGCCGCGGCACGGGAAAAGTTTGCGTTTCGCGGTGGGTGGCGAGCCCGAGCCCGGCGCCGGTTAGTTGCGGCCGTTTGGCGAGCGGGGCGCGGGGGACGCGTGAGCCTTATCGATCCAGGACGCCGGTTTAGTCGATGCCGCTGCACCCGCACCGCTTGCCGTCGGATAGTGGAATAGTGTTCATTGAGTCCTGATGACTCGGCCATCCATTAGCCATTAGGCTTCACAGTGTGGGTTCTAGCTTCGAATGGGACAAAAGACAAACGTCACGAGCATAATCTAGTTTTGGGTCTATATTTTGGAAGCTCACACGGGGGCAATCATTCGTGTCATGCATGGGCCAACCTTTCTTTGGCACTTCATTGTAGGTTTCTTAAGCCGGGTATAAACTCTACAAGTTAAACCTAGTGGTGGCAAAGAAAGCGAGCGAACGAACGAACGAGCCCTCATTAGTATGTTTTGTTTACTTGTTGTGTTCCAATTGGCACAAGACTTTTCAAGTAGAGCGGTTCTGAGATGATGGATGCAAAAGCTGCAAACGCATCTTCCACGGAGATGCTTAGCTGCGTTTTTTCTACCGGACGGTTTACCGCTGTAAACCCGATTGTTACCGTTTATACCGGGCGGTCGGTCGGTAACCGGACCGCCGGTATAAAAGAAGGCAAATTCAAAATTTAAAATTTGAAAAAATCATTGAAAAAAATTCTGTAAAATAGTTAAGTGATTTATAGAAGCCAAGGGTGTAAAATTTGTCAAATTGGAGTTGGTTTGTTATAAAAATTTCAAATCTAAGTTTGAAAAAAAAAAAAAAAAAAAAAATACACAGTAGGCCCATTAAGGCCCATTAAATCATGAAGGTCGAAAAACATACTAAACACACTCAAATTTAAGTAATTTTGACATCATTGGATTCTACAAATCATGAAGTATTTTTAGGAATTTTTTAGCATTTTATAAAAAAAATTACATTTTGAATTTTGAAAAAACCGTTCAAACCGCTCAAACCGCTTTCGATAAACCGCTCAAGAAGGCGGTATAAATTCAAACCGCCCCGGGTTTACCGGATTTTTTTACCGTTCGCCGGCGCAGTTTGAATTCGGTTGAATTCAAATTTCAAACCGTCCCAGATCCGTCCGGTTTCACCGTGCCGGGACCGGTTTACGCGTTCCGGTTTCCGGACCCCGGCGGTTTCTAGGTCCGGTCGGTCGGTAAAAAACGCAGATGCTTAGTAGTTAGTCTTGTACTCTGGCTGCCGCGAGTGTAGGGACGGGACTCAGGGAGAACATCCTACCTGGCAATGCATTTACGCATGCTATTCCTTGACCCATGTTTTCCTAAACGCTAAACGGTACACGGGCGGTGACCCTCCGTTTAGCGTTTAAACGTGTTTAAGTCTAGACGGATTAAATGGTTTTGCTACTGTAGCAATGTTTCAACCGTTACTATAGTATATAACATGTATATATAAAAAAAAATAGAAAATAACAAACACTAATAGGCCTGAATCGCATCTTGGGCTCGCTTATTTCCCTTCCGGCTTCTGCCCTCCTCAAGGCCCAACGCGATGCCCCGAGGGGGTGCTGCTTTGTTCGAAGTCCTCGGCCCATTGGCCCAAGCCTAACCAGCAGCCCAAGGTCGGACTCACCCATCCCTCCCCAATCCCCATCGGCATCGCATTTGCTCTTCGTCTCCTCCGTCCCCGCGGCGGCGGCGACAAGCTGCGGCGAAGGCGGAAGAGGGAAGAGGGCGCTGGCGCGGGCTTGGAGCGTGGCGCTGGCTTGGCGCGGCGGCGGGGGCGCTGGCGCAAGGGCAGCGGCGGCGCTCGGCGGCAAAAGCGGGCGGCTGGGCGGGGGCGGCGCGTCAAGCAAGCCCCCGCTCATTCCCCCCCTACACATGTATGCCGCTGATTTTTTCTCTCAATTGCCCGCGAAATCACTTCCCTTCCCGCCTGCTTTCCCAGCGGCGAAGCCATCACAGAACGCGACGTAAAACGCCCGTTCAGGACGCCCAGTTCCGTTTCCCCACCGTTCGTGTCGACCGTTTTCAACGTTTAATGCCGTTTTTGACCGTCTAAACGGGGAGCCCGTTTAACTGCCCGATCAGGGCCTAAACTCCACGGGAGGCTCTCGTCTACCGTTTAGACGCGTCTAAACGGCCGTTTAAAACCGTTTAGGATAACGCGGTCCTTGACCCGCAGGTGTTGCGCAGGGCTAGGTGCCACGGACCGCTGCTGGCCCTGCCCGATCGTTGCGGCACAAGCATCTTGCATCTCGCAGGGCCGACACACCTGAACGACTTCACTGCACACATCAATCTGCTGGCCGTCTGATTGCCTGACATGGTCCCGTATCTCGATCGACCGCCACTGCTCAAGTCCTGTGTCCACGGTGGCTGTGACGCTGATGTATTGACACGCGTAACTGGTATGCAGATGCACAGGACGCAGTGCAGCTAATGCAACAGTCGGTAGAACGGCTTACCGGCATAGTACTCCATGTTTTTATTAAGATCGAGATCTAGCCAGTGAGTTGCATCGCGGAAATTAACCCGATCGAGCATGTGCCATGTGGGTCGAAGCGATGCGTTGTTTTGCTTAGGTTTCACATTTTCTAGTATGCTGTATGTAGTAAGTAGGGAGTACAGTACAGTACGCGTGTACCCTGCACTGCAAAACTGAACTTGACTTTTGCATTGCTGGTCGGAGTAACTGAAACTGAAAGCAATGTCACTCTTGTTGAATGCACGCAGGTGGACCTGCTGAGCCGGATGGACTCGCCGTACCTGGTGGGGCTGCTGGGTTACTGCGCCGACCAGAGCCACCGGCTGCTGGTGTTCGAGTACATGCCCAACGGCAGCCTCAAGAGCCACCTCCACCCGCCCCGGCCGCCGGCGGCCGCAGAAGAAGGCCTCCAGCCGAGGCCGCTGGACTGGCAGACGCGGCTGGGCATCGCGCTGGACTGCGCGCGCGCGCTCGAGTTCCTGCACGAGCACAGCAGCCCCGCGGTGATCCACCGCGACTTCAACTGCAGCAACGTCCTGCTGGACCACAACTACCGCGCCCGCGTCTCCGACTTCGGCATGGCAAAGGTCGGCTCCAACAAGGCCGACGGGCAGGTCGTCACCCGCGTGCTCGGCACCACCGGCTACCTCGCGCCAGAGTACGATCGACATTTCCGATCAGCTTGTTTTCTTGTCCTTTTGGTAGCGTCGATTGTTGATCGCAGGCTGTTTTGTTTGCAGGTACGCGTCGACGGGGAAGCTGACGACCAAGTCGGACGTGTACAGCTACGGGGTTGTGCTCCTGGAGCTGCTCACCGGCCGGGTACCGGTGGACACGCAGCGGCCGCCGGGAGAGCATGTCCTGGTTTCCTGGGTCAGTACGTTATGTCTGAATCGCGCAGTAATCATGCATGAACAGGCACTCACTCATCTTTTGTTTCCACACAGGCCCTTCCGCGACTCACGAATCGCCAGAAACTCGTGCAGATGGTTGACCCTGCCCTGAAAGGCCAGTTTGCCCTCAAGGATCTGATCCAGGTCCGCTGCTGCTCTGGCGCTACTCACCCCTCATTTACTCTGCAATTAAGCCGCTCATCATTAGGCGTTCATAGTATAACTGACACGACTTGTGGCACTGATGGGAGCAGGTCGCCGCCATCGCCGCGATGTGCGTCCAGACGAAGGCGGAGTACCGGCCGCTGATGACGGACGTGGTGCAGTCGCTGATCCCCATCGCCAAGACCACCCCGGCCATCTCCTGCTCCTCCACGCCGCTCAGACCGGCCTTGCAGCACGTCATCTTCATGGGCCAGCACCAGCAGTGCGGCGACAACAAGACCTCCTCCTAGTAGGCTAGTCCAGCACAGCAATAAGTGATCGAGTCGGCCATCAACCAACTAAAGCCAATTCTCATTCCTTGATGTATAGAGCTCCCCTCTTCTCCAGGATCTGCAAATGCATCATTTGCAGTAGTACATCGTGATTGTATTCAGGCGAAAGCGTACCGCCTACGGCGTACGGCGCATCATTTATTGGTACCAACTACTTTAAAGATAACATAAAATAGAAATAAATATTCTTTCTTCTTCTTCTTTTGCTCATGAGCTTGATGTGCCTTGGAACAATGCTTTATATTGGGCTTTCTCTACTTGGGTTTTCTCTGTTGGATTTATTATGTGTCTAGCTCATATTAAATTTAATAAATCAATAAACTCTATGGTAAGTAATGGTTTGGAATACCGTTTGGGTTTTTAACCAAACTTAATGGCGAGGTATGCAGACAAGCATGTGCATGGTGAAGTGCATCAGGTTATGGCTTTGATGAAAGTCATTTCCCTTTCTTCCATTAGCTCCATTTAATCTTTATTTAAGTGGTGGCTACACGTTTCTTCTCTTGGGGTTTACATGCATGAGTGCTTCTTCATTTGCTGTGAGTTACATGCATGAATGATCCTTGAAGTTAGGAAGTTACATGCATAAGTGCTCTATCATTTGTTGAGGTTATGTGCATGAATGGTCCTTTAGGAGTTAGTATGTGATTGAGTGCTTGTTTTGGCTTCTCTTCTTCCATGTTGGCTTGCTATAAAAAAACACATCCTCTAGAGTAATTCCACGAAGTCGCAACCACAACCACATCTTCAACTGCTAGTGGGTTTTCTCTGTCAGGTGATTCAGCGGTGCCTCCGAACCCAAACAAAGTTCGGAAGTTTTTTTTGAGTAAGTTTCCTGTGTTATTTGAATGTTACACGGAAGTTTCTATTGGAAATCTTTGCTAAAGTGTCAGGCTGTCAGCAGATAAGATTGGTATTGCACAAAGTTGTTTCTAGTGGTGCAGTGTGAAGTATTGGCCAACCCAAACAAAGTTTTCGGTTTGACCTGTGCAAGTCATAATATACCGAAAACATGAACTAACCATAGACCATACTAATGCAGCCAATGTTTTTTTTTTTTTTGGTTTTGTTAGGTAGTGAGAGGACAATTATTATATTGTAGAAAGGAATTAAACTAGTCATCTTCAGCTCTCTCCGACCTTCATTGGTTGGCAACTCAATGTCTTACAATGGTTTTTGCAATGTCTGATCATAAAAAACATGTTCTCTTTTAATACTGAAGCAGTAGGTTTACTGTAGTAGTAGAATTGCAGTTACTGGTGCATTTTCCTCACTGAAACAAGACTAAGACATGGATCTGGATGTTTTTTAGCTGTCGAAGTTAATTTGGGTAAGTTCTCTAGATGTATAGATATTTGGAACTTCAGATTCAGTTAAATACATACTGCATTTGTTTGTTGTCTAAATTGATACAGATTTTTAACACATGCAGTTTTCTGAACGCGTGGCATATTCAGAGAGAAGACACGGTCAGGGTCACGCGCTAACCATTGGAGTGGTGGTGTGCCATGCTAAAAATCCTCTGCACCTTGGCCAAACATAGCACCTGGGCCAAAGGTTAAAAAAAAAAAACTATTTCTTGCACATGTAAACCTGCTTGCAAGAGGGTGTGGTACTGTGGTGAAAAGCTAATGGTAGAGAAGTATTCCTCTTGGTCTCACAGCAGATTGCTAGACTGTAAAGACACCCTTAATAATATGAGCTAGTAGTTAGTACTCTAATATTATTTCTCTAACGATATAGGAGTACCTCACAACATGAATATGTCGTTGTGAGTTACGACACCCTCACATAATTTTAAAATGGTACTCTTTTTCTGTTCTAAATTATAGTTCACTTTGGTTTTTTTATACATCGCTTTTGCTATGCACCTAGTTATATACTATATCTAGATGCATATCAAAAGAAATGCATCTAGAAAAGCCAAAACGACCTACAATTTAGAGCAGTAGAAAGTATGAGATTAGATTTTAATCAACAAAACCCTCTTATATTAAAATATAAAATAATACCTTTAGAGCTATTGTAGCTGTGACCTTTGGAGCTGCCCCAAAGCAGTCTTTGCTTCATGCCCTGGAAATTGTTTGTGGACAAGGATTAGATGTCGAGCAATCACAATGTATATGGACCATATAGTCCATAATCCATATGAACAACTCTTATGTCAGTGGTCCATAGCTATTGTTGTTGCGACAATGTTTATGGACCCTTCAAATTGGAATATGGAGTGAGAGAGATGGAGGAGGGAGAATGAGTAATTACTTGTTTATTCCTCATGAGTACTTTTTGCTGTGGATTGCTATATAAACCACTCCTATAATGTTTCAGCTAACCTGTAGTGAATATTTTAATGACTATGAACTGGTTTATGGCAACATTATGGCTGCTTGGCTACACTTGCATGACCACAACTATCAAGTGAGGCTGCGAACAAAAGAATGACCCCTATATATATGGGAGCAAAATGTAGTGAGATAGCACCACCTGACGTGATAAATATATAGCTTGTCAATTAAAGTCGCCTAACAAGTTGTTTCCTCCCCATTGAATTTTGTTCACTTCCCTTCGAAGCATGTCAACGTGCCAACTTTTTGTTAGAGCAGCCTCAACGTATATGAACTACTTGGTCCATAAGAGTGGGACCTATGTTAGTGGCCCAAGGCTATTGTTTGTTCCACCATCGCATAAAAAAAAATCCACAAACCCCAGTCCCCTTCTCCTCGCGACCGTTCCTCCCCTCCCGTCAAGGCTCGTATCGAGGCCCTCCTCCCCCTGGCGTTGGCGGCCGGCCTCTCTCCTACTCGCTTGCTCTCTTGGGGAGGCTTTCTCTCTTAGCCGAGACATGACGCGCACACGCTAACACTTATGTGAACCAGATCTACAAGAAATGGAATTAAAAAAAACGTTTTTAAGGAGTTATATAGGTTTCGCGAGGGTTTCTGCATTACGCTAACTAGACTCTACCTCTAGTGACCGTCCATAGACATGAAGATTCTACACCACAATATGTCTAGGTGCGACTGAAAATTGAAAGTAGCAACATATGGTCCATCACAAATTCACACTAAACCACAACTACAAGTATACAACATCTTTTTTTTTTTCCTTCCAAATATAGAGTTGTATAATTTGTACTGCGTCGTTACTGTGCTAAAACAAAGGCACCGTATCAGATTAACGGTTTTTTTTTATAGAAGTGTACTAGAAAATCAAACCATTTGTTGTATCAGCAGTGACGTGCTATGCGAGACGACAGACGTGGTGTTGCCGGTTCCCTATCACGTACCCATCGGCTCTTGAATCAGGACAGCACGACTCTCTGCGTGATCATTCCTGAGAGGTCGCGTGGACTGGCCACACGCCCACACCAGACCGGCAGAGCGGCCACTTGTACTACTCGTGTGTCGAACCGTCTCCAGTCCGCGTCGTGTACTCGTGTGTGCCGGCCCGCCGTCCCTCTCCGTTCGCCGTCCGCCGTCCGCCGACCGCTCGCTCCGCTCCACGCAGCTTCGAATAACGAATCGCCGCTCGCTATCCGTCGGACCTCGGTAGAAAGTTCTGTCGGTCCCCATTTCTATTGCCCCTTTTCTAGAGCCTCAGCCCTCACCACAACCCGAGGGAAAGAGGGAAGGATGGCGAGCTCCCAGTGCTGCGATAACCCGCCGGCCCTGAACCCGGCCTCCGGGGAGGGCAAGGTCGTCGACAGCTTCGGCGGGCTCAAGGCCTACGTCGCCGGCCCCGAGGACTCCAAGGCCGCCGTCGTCCTCGTCGCCGACGTCTTCGGTACCTACTTGCTTCGTTTTTCCTTCGAATCTGCTTCCCCTCGAGATCTTTCGGTCGGGATAGTGACACGCCTTTCTCCTCTTGCAGGATTCGAAGCGCCGACTCTGAGGTATCACTCCTTGTGACGGACTTTCCCCCTGTGTTAAGTATTATATTATTTTTTGCAAACGCCCTTGTATCCAGAGATCTGTAGAATCACTAGGGTTGATGAAGATGAATCGTGGTGGATTTTTAGGGGATATGTGATATCAATGATAGGTGATTATGTGCTGCTAGTACTAGTACAGTCTAGGATGCTAGTAGGAACTGTTGATTATTTTGCTCGACTTCTAGTTTACACTGAAATGAAAAGTTGCCTCGTTTAAAACAAATTGTTATCCTGTTGCGTTTCGTTTGTTGCTGTAAATATTATCCAATTCAGAGCCTATGCCAGTGGGTTATTTTTTTTTAAGTAACCATCTCCTTTTGGTGTATTTAATGTGATGTGATGGAGAGTTTGTCTAAAAATTTGCAAAACTTTTGCAAGATTTAGCCAAAAAAGCCAACTTTTGCTCAGTTGCTGTATCCAATTCAACTATTCACCATTTCTGTAACTATTCACCGTTCACTCCCGAGTTCCAAATTCAAATTGTTTTGGCTTTTCTAGATATACAAGCTATAGCTCTAGCTATGTAGGCAGAATAACCTACAATTTGGATTCATGGACAGTCACTAGAGCCTAGTTAGCGTCATGCAAAAAATGGAGTAGTAGTAAATAGCCTACCTATATAAGCTAAATAGCTTCTTACTTCATACACGTGCATTCATTCCTGTGTGTTTTTGCAAATGGATCATTGTTGTTATTCAGAAACTTCGGAACTGGACGACGTGGGTTCTTATTGTGTTATATTTTAGAGTGGTTCCCAAAGTCCAGTACTGAAGTTTAATGATGACCTCTGGCTGTGTCCTCTTTTAAATGCTACCAAATTTTATCATAATCACCGACTGTCACCTGCAAACAGATTTTGATTATATGTTCTTGTTTTATCTCATGAAGGAAGATAGCCGACAAGGTTGCTTCATCAGGGTACTTTGTTGTGGTACCAGATTTCTTTCATGGGGATCCTTTTGTACCTGAGAATGCGGAGAGGCCCATACCTGTGTGGATAAAGTCACACACTCCGGTTAGTTGTCCCCTGCCCCTTTTCTGAACTATTCTTGAAATTATTTGTCTGTACCTTTTTCTATTTATGTTGATTCAGACAAGAATAAAATTTAAGGAGTTAATCGGTAGTTAAAGAATGTTTTACACTCCTAACTGTAAATATCCAGATGAGGCCAAACATGATCTACTAACAGCATGCATTATATTGGCAGTCAAATTGCTGTCTGTAATGTTGCTGCCTACCGATATATCTGATGAGTGTTATCCTTCTCATTTAAATTGCACTAAAAATAAAATTTCCTACCTGCATACATGCTGTTCACTGACATTATGCTGTTGATGGCGCCATGAGATTTACATCTCCGGTTCCAAATCTGAGTTGTGTGTGTGTGTGTGTGTGTGGCCTAGCGCCTAGTGTCTTTTTTTTTTTCTCGAACACGTCTTCATGTGTCTTTTTCATTAAGAGAAGAAGCCGAGACCGGCTGAACAAACAGTACAACACATACAACACAACACGACACAACAAAACCACAGAGGTAGTGGCCACAACAAAAGGCAACAACAGCTGCCGAAGCAAGAAGAAGAGGAGCCCGCCACCGAGGCACCCAACACAACACACAACAGCGCCTAGTGTCTTTTGGAACCTTGATTGTCACATATAGTTTCCTTCCTTTCTTTCGCTGAACAAATTTCATCAACAGAAAAGGGTATTTGTTTGCTAGGAAAAAGGGTTTGAAGAGGCAAAACCAGTTATCGCGGCTCTAAAGGAGAAGGGAGTGTCTGCTGTTGGAGCTGCAGGGTATTGTTGGGGTGGTAAGTAACGTTTTTCATTGTACCTGTGGTTCTGTAACCGTCATCTTATATCTAAAGTTTTGGTCCGCTGACCATTTGCTTTCATGTCAAATTCTCAGCAAAGGTTGTTGTGGAGTTGGCAAAAGCTCAGGAGATCCAGGCTGCTGTACTGTTGCACCCTTCTTTTGTTACCGTTGACGATATCAAAGGTCAAACTTCAAACTTCGTTCTTGTTAATTCTGGAGATGCGCATGCATTTTTCTATTACATATGGTTCATTTGTTAACTCTACTCTTTTCCAATATAACATCAGAGGTGAAATGCCCAATTTCTATACTCGGAGCTGAGATTGACAAAATGTCCCCACCAGAGTTAGTCAAGCAATTCGAGCAGGTCCTTGCTGTGAACTCAGGGGTAAGTTCTCATTTTCAACGACTTAAACCTCAAGCTAAGTCATTTGCTTGAGTTACAGATCAGCCAAAATAGTATTACTCTAGTGCCAAATGTGTCATTCGTGCATAGTATGCACGACCATCGCTAACTCCTCCCGAATTATACTGGACGTTTTTTTTTTTGTCAATTTTCATTGAATATGTGCATGCCTTGTTTCTGTGGAGCTGCTGATCTTGAATTGTTTTCTCCTGGTCTACAGGTTGGTCACTTCGTCAAGATCTTCCCTGGTGTGGCGCATGGATGGAGTGTGAGATACAGCCACGATGATGCAGCTGCCGTGAAGAGTGCTGAGGAAGCCTTTGCGGACATGCTTGACTGGTTCAATAAGAACCTGAAATGAACATTGCAGTTGCAACGTGCCTTGTAATAATAATGCATACTCCAATGCCCTGGGATGGGATCTGCTGTGTTAGGGCTGCCTTTCAGAGTTCTCATGGTCTTGGTTGCATTAGTAGACTGGTGGTGCTTTTTGATGATACGTAGACTGGTTGTGCTAAATACATAATAAAACGAGGTAAACTAGGATGATGATAATGTGTCCATTTGCATTTTATGGATATGTTCAAAAATATGTTTCATGCTTGTGTTTTTTCCCCTTCTCAAAGAGTTGCACATCTTTTATATTAGTGAAAAAAGGGTTAAGAGCCCAAAAGAAGGGTGCAAAAAATAAAAATAATAGACATGAGGAGGCCAGAGAAGGGTGCAAAATAAAAATGGCATGACTTGTGGGGAGCTGCTGGGAGAAGAGGGAGCAACCGGTGGTCACCTAAAAAAGGATAGCTATTAAAAAAGGAGAGCTATTAGACTGTCTGCACCGGCTCCTGGATGGTTCCCGGTATGTGTCCACCTGTTCCTTTTTACCGTAAAAACATTCTGTAGCGGGGCACGGTAAATCACCCTGGAAGACCTGGTCTCCGGTATCCATGCCGTTGTCCATGACCTGTCCAGTAGTACCTTCTGTATCTTAATTGGGGCCCGCAAAGAAGTGGCGTGAGAGAGATTTAGGCAGGGCCCACTATTTCTACTAACAAAAATTGTTATAACTTGCAAACCAAAAAACAAAAATCAAATTCCGATTACACCATTAAATTCGTTTCAATAAATCCTTCAAAACTAGATCTCACATGGATATATTTAGATAAAATTATAAGTGGGTCTCACTAGTTGTAGTTGGTATAGAGTAGAGATATAAATGAGAGACGGGTGCGGAAGAAAGTATAGTAAAGAGGGAATCTTGATGACCAGAATGTATAGAGTAAGTAAATAGAGGAACATGAGTACGGGTAGTCTATTTGGGGAAGAGGGAGCAACCGGTGGTCACTTAAAAGAGGGAACAATGAAATTGCCTCACCTTATGGATTATGACAGGTTTGGGAGCTGGTGGACTGGCCACACGCCCACACTAGAGCGACCACTTGGGCGTGTTTGGTAGCCCTCTTATGTTTTGTGTCCCTAGCCTAGCCTCAGAGTCCCCACGACACAAAGCTTAAACCACTTGGGGCGAGTCTCTACAAACCTGGGGGGGGGGGGGGGGGTTGTTATCCCACCTCCCTCTATTCCGTCTAATGCATCGCCCACCCCTCCGGATGCAAAGCAATCTTTGCCCCATGGGCGCACATGCACCCACCCACGGCCGACGGTGGTGACGGAGGAGCGGCGACACGCCATCGCGCTAGGCGTGGCTACTGCGGCGGACGAGACGGGCGGCGGCCCGGCGGGCGGCGGCGGCGGAGGTGGTCGCGATGCGCCCTTCCACCGACTCCGACTCACAGGCCCTCCCCGCTCGCTCTTGCTCTTCGTATCCTACCTCGCCGATGCCCCTCGCGGATGCCGCCGGCCAACATGGGCAAGAAAGGCGGCACATCGTGGCTCACCCCCATCAAGCGTGCCTTCCGCTCGCCTCTAAGGACTATAGTAGCAGCCCCACCAAGAAGGCGTCGTGCCTCTGCGAGGATGCCGACGGTGATGATGACAGGGTTCCCCGCCTTTGACTTTTGACCTTTCTCTTGTCTCTTTGTGTTTCTTCGCTTCTTCTCACGTTTCTTTCTCCGGGTGGTGTTTTTGTTTCTATGCGTTAGGTGCTCGACGAATTTATTGGGGTAACATACCAAATTCTATGAGCAAGGTGGCCAGTATACTAGACTTCGGCTGGCCATAGGCAGGCTGAGGAGCCGGTCTAGACAGGTGCATGTTACCAACCGCCCCCTTTTACTCGCGTGCTGCTATTGTCGAACCGTCTCCAGTCCGCGTCGTGTACTGCGTCGCGCCGCCTCCAGTCCGTCCGTCCGCCGTCGGCCACTTCGAATAACAAATCGCCGCTCCCTATCCGTTGGACCTCGGTAGAAAGTTTCAATTTCCAAACCCCGCTGTCGGTCGCCATTTGTATTGCCCCTTTTCTATGGCAACGTATCATGTGCGCCGAACCGTGTGTGCGGCGTATCGCAACCATCAATTACCGGCCCGCCGAATCCAGATCCGGCGTCCGCTGTTTTTCACTTAACCCCTCCCCTGTGGGGTTTAAATCTAACCCGTGTATATCGGTGAGAGGATTTAAGTGAAAAAAATATTAGACGTTGGATGATGATCAAGGCCTTAATGCTAATGCCATTTGATGGATTCATTGCCACACGAAGGAAGTTGCGTATGATATGTTCCCCTTTTCTATATCCTCCTCAGCCCGAGGGAAAGAGGGAAGCAGAAGAGAGCTCGATGGCGAGCTCTCAGTGCTGCGATAACCCGCCAGCCCTGAACCCGGCCTCCGGGGAGGGCAAGGTCGTCGACAGCTTCGGCGGGCTCAAGGCCTACGTCGCCGGCCCCGAGGACTCCAAGGCCTCCGTCGTCCTCGTCGCCGACGTCTTCGGTACGTACTTGCTTCGGTTTTCCTTCGAATCTGCTTCCCTTGCTTCGAATCTTTCGCTTGGAGTATGACACGTTATTACTATTACTAGTAAAAGCCTTTCTCTTGCAGGATTCGAAGCGCCGAATCTGAGGTGACGGCCTTCCCCGTGACCCCTGTGTTCTTTATTATCATCGTTATTGTTATTATTATCATTATGTATTTTTTGCAAACGCCCTTGCATCCAGAGATCTGTAGAATCACTAGGGTTGATGCCTTGATGAAGATGAATCGTGGTGGATTCTTAGGGGATATATGTGATATCAATGATAGGTGATTATGTGCTGCTAGTACTAGTACAGTCTAGCTGCTACTAAAAACTGCTGATTATTTTGCTCGTCTTAAAGTTGACACTGAAGTGCTGAAACTTGTATCCTGTTGCTCAGTTGCTGTATCCAATTCAATGCTAAAAAAAAAAGTTGCTGTGTCCTATGCCAGTGGGTGTTATTAAATCACCATCTCTTGCTGGTTCCGGGAGTTTGTTGTGACTAGATGGAAAAAGATCCTGTGAATCAGATCACAGTAGCAACTCTTCACCGTTCACTATTAGTAAATGGCCTACCTATAAGCTAAATACAGTATTGCTTCATATATTCGATCCATGTGCATTCTTCCTATGTTTTTTCCAAATGGATCATTGGGTTATTATTCAGAAACTTAGGAACTGGACTACGTTTGTTCTTTTTTCTGTTTATTTACCTTTTAGATTAGAAATGGTTCCCAGAGTCCCATACAGAAGTTTAATGGTGATCTCTGGTTGTGCCGTATTTTATATACTACCAAATTTTGTCATAATGACCACCTGTAAACATATTTTGATAGTATTTTCTTGTCTTATTTCATGAAGGAAGATAGCTGATAAGGTTGCTTCATCAGGGTACTTTGTTGTGGTACCAGATTTCTTACATGGGGATCCTTTTGTACCAGAGAATGCTGAGAAGCCCTTACCTGTGTGGATAAAGTCGCACACTTCGGTTCGTTGTCCCCTGCCTCTTTTCTGAACTATTCCTGAAAATATTTGTCTGTACCTTGTTTCTATTTATGTTGATTCAGATGAGAAATAAAATTTAAGGAGATAATGAAGCAGTCAATAGGTAGTTAAAGAATGTTTTACAGTCCTAACTGTAAATATCCAGATGACTCCAAACATGATCTACTAGCAGCATGCATTATATTGGCAGTCAAATTGCTGTCTGCCTACCAATCTTATCTTATCTTATACTTCTATAAAGATAAACCTCACTAGTGAATTCTCTCAACATGCAAGCTATCCACATCAACAACACACTAGAAGTTGTAATTATAGCCAACTAGCACATGTAATTATGATAGTTTCTCTTTATCCACTAACATGCATTTAGTTGTCTACGATTATGTGTCAAACCATTCACCAAATTAATTTAAAATAGTTTCATTTATATAACTATAAATATAAATAGTTCAATTTCTTTTTAAATTATTTGGAATCCCGCAACAACCAGCGGGGTATTCACCTAGTATTGTAAGATTTGGAATCAAAATTGCCTCCATTCCTTTCCTATGAAAATTCTTTGAACCTATATGAAAGTCTTTCCTCTCTGGGTGTATGTTGTGGCATAACAGAGTTCAAACTAAACCCCACTAGTGAATTCTCTCAACATGCAAGCTATCCACATCAACAACCCACTAGAAGTTGTAATTATAGCCAACTAGCACATGTAATTATGATAGTTTATCTTTATCCACTAACATGCATTTAGTTGTCTACGATTATGTGTCAAACCATTCACCAAATTAATTTAAAATAGTTTCATTTATATAACTATAAATATAAATAGTTCAATTTCTTTATAAATTATTTGGAATCCCCCGCAGCAGCAACCCCGGGGTATTCACCTAGTATTGTAAGATTTGGAATCAAAATTGCCTCCATTCCTTTTCCTACATTTAAAAAATTCTTTGAACCTATATGAAAGTCTTTCCTCTCTGGGTGTATGTTGTGGCATAACAGAGTTCAAACTAGGGAGTATAAAGGTTCAGAGAAGTGTAAATGCCATGGAAAACTGGAAACTAGAGATAATCTCTTCTTTAACTATAGTGATGCTGAGGTGGATTGAAAGACCAATCTATTTATAAAATTGTCATAACTAGGAAGTGTAAATGCTGAGGAAGAGGGTGGGTGGGGAGGATGGATAATGAGGGGCAGGGGATGTCCTTTGTGGGCGTTTAGTCCTCTTTAGTCACCCTAGACTAAAGGACTAAACCACTAGTCCCTGTTTTAGTCAACATGTTTGCCAATTTAGGACAAATAAAATGGACTAAAATGAGTAAGGCGGGGAGAGAGAGAGAGGGAGGGGGACTAAACCAAGGTTCATTCCTATGCTGGCGATGGACTTGAGCAAGGCCGGCGAGGTGACTCCCTTGATGCCCTGAGCTGTCACTGTGCGTCGGGCTCTCTTTGTCGCGTCATTAGTTAATTAGTTAGTACAACATTGTTTTCTCTCCCCCTACCCGCCCGAGTTTTTTTTTTTTTTAAAAAATAAGAATTTCTCATAAAATAGCCATGAGTTTGCAAACTCGAGCAATCATTTAATATTGATATTCATCGGTTCTATTATGTTTTCTAAACTCATTATTCACCTCCGCTATTATGAGAACCATATAAAGTAACTCACATGAAGTAATCAACTAATCATATACATATGCATCTGAATTACCCACCTCTGTCATTATTAAATATAATTGAGAGTAACCTGTAAATTCACATATATTATCCACCATTCTATTATGGTATAATCGAGTAAGATTAATTCATTAAATTTGCATCCAGATTGCTCACTTTTTCATTACTAAAACTAAAATAAAATTTTTAACTCAAATCTAGGCCTTGGTTTGCATCATGCAAACCAAGCTAAGTATTTGTAAGCATACGTGTCGTGGAATGGTGCAGATAAGTACAGATGCCTGCCGGATCTACACATATCCTTATATCATAGTATTAACCTTGTTCGTACACAATAATTGGCTACGATTTTTCTGCAGCAGATTCTTGGTCTTTTTTAAAAAAAAAAAAAATGCTTATGGGATAATAATGAAAAGATATGTATCTTTTGCTAGAAAAAAAAAGGGTTTGAAGAGGCCAAACCAGTTATTGCTGCTCTGAAGGAGAAAGGAGTGTCTTGTGTTGGGGCTGCAGGTTACTGCTGGGGAGGTAAATATTATATTCTTTTGTCTTCCCGTGCTTCTTTAGTTGTGAACTTAATGTTTGAATGTTTAGTCTGCTGAGCGTGTTGCGTCTTCTCTGACATCTAGGAATTGTTGTTGTGGAACTGGCAAAAAACTCATGAGATTCAGGCTGCTGTAGCATTGCACCCTGGGCCTATTACTGTTGACGATATCAAAGGTCATCTTATTTCGCTTTAATTTTGGAGATGCTCTTAACACTTCTCCATGCTTAATTCTATCGCAAATGGCTCAAAAGCTAATGATAGTTGCCAATTAACATCAGAGGTCAAGTGCCCGATTTCGATACTTGGAGCCGAGATTGACCATATGTCACCACCAGAATTAGTCAAGCAGTTCGAGCAGGTCCTTTCAGAAAACTCAGGAGTAAGTCTTCACTTTCAGCAATTCAGCAACGTAACCCACAATGCTAGGCCATTAGCTCGAGTTATGTAATCATCCAAAACTAAATTATTCTAGTGCTAAACTGTGTCAATCACATATTGCACTCGCATCATGGGTTCCTTACAAATCCGTGCCAAAAATTCGGTCTACAGGTTGCTCACTTTGTCAAGATTTTCCCTGGTGTTGCGCATGGATGGAGTGTGAGGTACAGCGATGATGACGAACATGCTGTCAAGAGTGCTGAGGAAGCGCTGGGTGACACGATCGACTGGTTTAACAAGAACCTCAAATGAACTCTGAAGTCGCAGCTTTAAATGCAATAAGCTAGCCCTTGCTGCTCCTGTCATGGTTGCAAATTATTCTGGTAGATTGGTTGTGCTAAATACATACCCCTCTATAGTTGAAAAGAAAGGCGTTTAGGACAGCGACAACGGTTTCCAAAGCGCCAATTTGACTTCTTTTTCTATAAAAATATTTATTAAAAAATTATATATGTATACTTTTATGAAAGTATTTTTCAAGACAAATCTATTGATATGATTTTCACATTTCTAAACTTAACGACTTAAAAGTTATTCACGATTTATGTTTTCAATGTTTGACCCAAAACTTTTTCAAAACATCTTTCTTTTCAGCTATGGAGGGAGTAATAAAATGTTGTAAACTAGGATGATGATATTGTGTCCATTTGCATTTTATGGATTATGTTAAAAAATACGTTTCATGCTTGTTTTTTTTCTTCTCAAAGAGATGGACATCTTTTATATTAGAGAAAAAAAAGGGTTAAGAGCCCCAAAAGAAGGGTGCAAAAAATAAAAATAATAGGCATGAGGAGGCCAATGAAGGGTGCAAAATAAAAATGCCATGACTTGTGCGAAGCTGCTGGGAGAAGAGGGAGCTACTGGTGGTCACCTATAAAAGGAGAGCTATTAGGGAGCTACTAGAACAATGAAATTGCCTCATCTTCTCGAATATGACAGGTTTTGGGGTGAGCTACCATAGACCAAACAGGCCCTAAGTGTTGATTAAATCTCCTGAAGTGATAGCTTATAAAGTTGTGGGTGTTTTTTGACACAGAAGAAGTTGGTGAGGGAGCTACATGTGATGGAGGATGCAATCGCCAAGCTGCAGGAGTTACTAAAGAAAAAATGTTGCTACATCAAGCTGGAAGACCAAGTGGAGAAGATCTGCCGGCAGATCTATCGTGTTTTTACTTTTCAGTCGTTTCTTTGTAGCTCTTTTGGCATGTGAGGGGGTGGTGTAGGCGAAGTCTGTTAAGTTTCTTTTGCTATTCTCCGTTGCTGAACTCTTGTAAGTTGATAACCCCAGCAGCTACCTTGTGCTTTTAATATAAGCAGGGTCAAGAGCTTTGGTCTAAAAAGTCTGCCAAGAAATGGCAACAAGTTGACGACGAGGGCAGGCGAATGTGCACGCCAAGTCCCCCTTTTATATCATAATTTTTGTAGAAAACGTAAGTGGTACGGCTTGGGTGCTGCGTGTGATCTCAGTGATGATGCCTGACTAGTGACTATGGGTTTGGTCGTTCGTGCATGTCTGGTTGCTGTGGTGGGACTAGGGCCGGGGCGATGGTGTGGGTGCACGGGAGGCATGAACAAGCCGTCGGAGATAGGGAATACCGCAGGGACCAGGGAGACATGAAGTGGAGCGCTGATGAGTGGGTCCCATATGTCAGCGAGCGAGTGAGAGTAAGGGGAATAGGAGGATCTTTCTATGGTCTGAAGAAGTGAGGCACCCAAATACCTGACACGTTTATGGCATATTTCAAGTTGTGACGAAATTATATTGATATCAGTCGATCCTAGCTACAGTACTTTTTTTTAGATAATGGATTAACAAATCGGCTTCATCTATCAACGAGATAGAATCGCACCAATTATTACAAAGTATCTCCTAATTTAAAAGATGACGACTGCAACAAGTTTGCGAGGCAAAAATAGAAAAAGTTTTCCCTAAAAATGACCAATATGTCTTGCGAGATAACCATCCACTAGAACAAAAAATTGTAACGCCGATGACTCAAGATATTATCTGGCATGTATCGGCGTTCTTGATGATCCTCATGTCATTGCAGACTTGCCCACCGACGTAACCAATCGTTCCCGCGACGGTACACGCAAAGAAAGATTTTGGTCTACATTTATCAAAAACCACTTCATTCCTTGTTAACCAAATTGCCCAACAAAGTCGCGGTGCAATTAATAACAATGAATTATACTTTTTATTTGCAATTTTTGACCACCTTATGAATAAGTCATTCATACCGAGTGGGAGGAGCTAAACCAAAAAAGTATATGTATAACGCGCCATAAGAATTTGGTATAATAACACTAAAAAAAAGATGTTAAATTGTCTCCGGAAAGTGACAAACAGAACAATTTTTGACGTGGTGACTGACGTGCCTTGAAACATTAAATTCATAACGGCATGATTGTTATTAACCTAGACTCAAATCCCCGTACTCTCTCTAGAATGGACCTTGCGTTAGCAGTGAGATCACAGCACTGCGTTTTTATACCGCCAGGACCCGAAAAACGTAGGGGTCCGAATCGATAAACCGTCCGATTCTGGTAAACCGCCGATTACGGACGGTTTGAATTTGAATTCGTTTGAATTCAAAGCGGCGCCGGCGAACGGTAAAAATCCGGTAAACCGGCGGTTTTGAGCGGTTTACCGAGCGGTTTGAGCGGTTTACCGAGGGTTTGGCAGAGTTTGAGCGGTTTTTCAAAATTCAAAATGTAATTTTTTTATAAAATGCTAAAAAAATTCCTAAAAATACTTCATGATTTGTAGAATCCAATGATGTCAAAATTACTTAAATTTGAGTGTGTTTAGTATGTTTTTCGACCTTCATGATTTAATGGGCCTTAATGGGCGGCTGTGTATTTTTCTTTTTTTTTTTTTCAAACTTAGATTTGAAATTTTTATACCAAACCAACTCCAATTTGACAAATTTTTATACCATTGGCTTCTATAAATCATGAACTATTTTACAGAATTTTTTCAACGATTTTTTTCAAATTTTAAATTTTGAATTTGCCTTCTTTTATACCGGCCGGTCCGGTAACCGGACCGCCCGGTATAAACGGTAACGCGGTTTACCGCGGTTTACCGTCCGGTAGAAAAACGCAGCACAGCACTCAGTATTTTCTGCCACCGAATCTCGCCTGCGCGAGTTACCGCCGGCCAGCTTAACTTTCTCTGAACGAAAGGTCTTTGTGGTTCAAATCTATCTATCTATTTATAGGAGTATATGTAAAAGCAAACTACGGTCTAATCCCTTCGTCGTCCCGAGACAGCATCCGCAAACAAAACTAAAGAAGGAACTGTGTGAGAGCATGGCAAGCTCGCACTGCTTTGAGAACCCGCCAGCGCTGGAGGAGGCCAGCGGAGGAGGAGAAGTTGTTGACGACTTCGGCGGGCAGAAGGCATACGTCACCGGCTCCGCCGGGTCCAAGGCGGCCGTTGTCCTCATCGCCGACGCCTTTGGTAATCTCTGAGGCCTGAGCTCCCCGATCGAGGCATGCTTCAAAGTTCTTTTGTTTTTGTTTGCTAGCATTGAAATCTGTTCTTCTTTGTAGGGTTCGAAGCGCCAAAGCTGAGGTACGCTATGAGTATGAAGATCTATTTAGCTCTACTTTTTATTGCGTCAAATCATAATTTTTGGTGAGTTGTTGGCAGAGGTGGGAAAAAAAAAATTCAGTAAAGCGCATAACGAAAATGATGAGCACTTGAGCACCTGCTAATCTGAGTATTCTCACTCTTTGACCAGGCTGAGCTTAATCGCTTTGCTCAGCCTGGGTCCTGTGGGGTTGTTTAAAATTTGTCCAATGGGTTATTTAAAGTCTGAATTGCATTAACTTTAACTCTGAATATTATATTAGTAACTGATGATGTTACACGTTTATTATCTCGAGAAGGAAGATAGCCGACAAAGTTGCTTCATCCGGTTACTTTGTTGTGGTGCCTGATTTCCTGCATGGGGATCCATATGACCCCAGCAATCCCAACAATCCTGGGATGTGGATGCAGTCGCATAATCCGGTTTGTCTTCTCATCAACCTTATTCAAATACTCTCTCCGTTTCAAATTATAGTTCACTTTTTGGTATTTCTAAATCTATTTCTTTTATTATGTATCTAGACATCTTGTATAGCTAAGTGCATAGCAAAATTAATGTATCTAGAAAACCCAAAGTGAACTATAATTTAAAAAAGAGGAGTACTTTTTTAGTACAGTAGTAAATTTGTTGTATAGGAAAAAAAAAAAAAATGTTTGTATTGTGATAACTAAAATTTTAAACTCTCCAAAGCAACCTGGTGTACGAATTGGATATATATTCAAAATTGTTCAAAAAGCCATAGACTAATCTTATTATTACTAAATGGAGGCGTCCAATGGAACCTCTATTTATTAATGCTCATAAGGCAGTCTAAAAAAATATAAATCAGGAATTCTCAGAAAAAATAGCCATTAGTTCACAAACTCTAGTAATCATTTAATATTAATATTCGTTGGATCTATTATGGTTTTTAAAATCATTATTCACCTCTGCCATAATTAAAACCAATAAGTAATAATATAAATATGCATCTGAATTACCCACCTCTGTCATTATTAAACATAATTCAGATGCATCCAAACCTGGTGTACTTATCTGCATCCAAATTCACATGGCTGCCTACGCATATCGTTATATCATATTAACCTTGTTCGTACAAAATAATTGGCTACGTTTTTTCGCAGCAGATTATTTGTGTCTCTTTCTTTCTTTTTTTTTAAAAAAGTTTACGGGATAATAATGGAAAAAGATATGTATCTTGTGCTAGAAAAAAGCGTTTGAAGAGGCCAAACCAGTTATTGCTGCTCTAAAGGAGAAAGGAGTGTCTTGTATTGGAGCTGCAGGTTACTGCTGGGGAGGTAAATACTATACAGTATTATCTTGTCTTCCCCGTGCTTCTTTAGTTGTGGACTTAACATTTGAATGTTTAACCTGCTGAGAGTGTTGTGTCTTCTCTGACATCTAGGAATTGTTGTTGTGGAACTGGCAAAAACTCATGAGATTCAGGCTGCCGTAGCATTGCACCCTGGGCCTATTACTGTTGACGATATCAAAGGTCATCTTATTTCGCTTTAATTTTGGAGATGCTCTTAACACTTCTCCATGCATAATTCTATTGCAAATGGCTCAAAACCTAATGATAGTTGCCAATTAACATCAGAGGTCAAGTGCCCGATTTCGATACTTGGAGCCGAGATTGACCATATGTCACCACCAGAATTAGTCAAGCAATTCGAGCAGATCCTTTCAGAAAATTCAGGAGTAAGTCTTCACTTTCAGCAATTCAGCAACGTAACCCACAAAGCTAGGCCATTAGCTCGAGTTATGTAATCAGCCAAAACTAAATTATTCTACTGCTAAACTGTGTCAATCACGTATTGCACTCGCATCATGGGTTCCTTACAAATCGTCACAACCATGCCGAAATTCGGTCTACAGGTTGCTCACTTTGTCAAGATTTTCCCTGGTGTTGCGCATGGATGGAGTGTGAGGTATAGCGATGATGACGAACATGCTGTCAAGAGTGCTGAGGAAGCACTGGGTGACACGATCGACTGGTTTAACAAGAACCTCAAATGAACTCTGAAGTCGCAGCTTGTAATGCAATAAGCTAGCCCTTGCTGCTCGATCCTGTCATGGCTGCAAATATTCTCGGTTATCTGCGCTGTTCAGGATCTCATCTCTGATGATTTGGTGTCTCACGCTGTTTTCTGGTTGCATACTGTCACGGGCCAATAATAAGGAGGGTAACATATGCCTTAGCGACAGACTGGTTTTGCTGAATGTAACGGAAGTGGACGATGGAACTCGCAAGTTATTACAAGTATGCAAAGGGAATCCATTTGCAAAGCAAAGAGAATTTAGAAGGAACTCTGTATCATTTATTATCGCGCCAACGAAAATTACCCATTTCAGAGAACAAGAACAGCCAGAACCCAAAAAATTCAATCCAATTAGAAAAATGATATTTCCTTTATTTACTTTAACGGGGCATCTGTCTGACTGCCTGCATCATGCATCAGCAGCAGGACCTTATGGCTATTTGCCCCGTTAAACGCGTTGCCATCTGCCAACACACGAACAGATGGCTTAAACTTGGGCAGGTGGCCGGTGAGCTTATTGTTTCTGACATCAAGAAGCTCAAGTTTCGGCAATTTGGTGAGAGATTCCGGTATCTCCCCGGTGAGATTGTTGTTGGCCAGCACAATTTTTTGAAGGCCTATCAGGTCCCCTATGGCCGGCGATATTGTCCCCGATAACTCGTAGTGATGCATGAAGATGATGGCTACATCTGAGCTGTTGTCGCATACCAAGCCAAGCCAGCCACTGCCACTGCAAGGGTAGTTCCCCCTCCATGAGTCTGCTAGGTGAAGAGGGTAGCCAAAGCCCTCGGCCACCTGGAGCAGAGTGCTCACCTGCGCGTTGCACGGGCCGGGCTCGTCAAGCAGAAACCGTTACCGTCAACTAGGTCGGCGGCCACTCCGGCAGGAAACTGTGGCACCGGCCCCTGGAGGAAGTTTCTGGACGGGGAGATGTCCCTAAGGCTGGCGATCTTGCCCAGAGCCGCTGGCACCACTCCGGTGAGCATGTTCCGCGACAGCCTCAGCGTCCTGATGGACGTGAGGTTTTGCGATGACAATGGCCGCCGCCGCCTGGAACGGGCCGGCAACGGAGGCGTTGGAGGCGGAGAAGGTGCGGAGGGAGGTGCAGACGGTGATGGCGTGGGGAAGGGCCACTGCGGCAGGGGGAGGTTGTCCATGCTGAGGTGCCTCAGCGCGGGCATCCCCGCGGAAAGTCCTTGGGGAGGGAGGTGAAGGCGTTGTCGTCGAGAGAGAGAGGCTGGTGACTAGGTGACTAAGGTGAGGGACGGGGCTCGGAGCGGTGGGATGGCGCCGGAGAGGGCGTTTCCCCTGAGCTGGAGCGACTGGAGCGCGGTGAGCGAGGAGAGGGAGGGGGGCAGGGTCCCAGCCAGACCCATCCCTGCGAGGTCGATGGCGATGATGCGGCCAGAGGAGGAGAGGAGGAGCAAGAGATGCCCTCAAAGGAGCAGGGGTCGCCGCCGTCCGTGGTCCAGGTAGACGGTAGCCTCGCCAGGGATCGAGCGAGGTCAGCGACGGCGACGGCGTCGGCGTCTGAGCGGCGCCCCCGCCGCCGCCGCAGCAAGGTCGCAGCACGTGAGGAGGAGGGCGAGAAGGAGACGACGCTCCTGCATCCTCTTCACCGTGCATCCTTGGCGATGGACGGTGGTCGACATTGCTAGATAGGTTGTCGATCTTGCGTAGGGATGATGGATCCTCGCATCGATCGGTTTCGTTACAAACTACTATAGCACAAAACAAACTGATCGCCGCACGTACTCCATAATCACATGATTACTTAGACGTTTAGCACTTAAATTTGCATCTGTGACTTCGAGTACAGAGTATTATGTTTATATAACTTCTTTTTAGAATAAATAGATCATTTCTAGGATCACGAACAGGTATATACATGCATCATTTGCATGCAACTAGTGTGATGCAAATTCATGGTGGCACCTCGATCTAAAAAAATACTCACCTCTTTACAAACATCTCTTTACGTTTGTTAAAATAATTGTGCAGAACAATTAATACAAACATCTCTTTACGTTTGTTAAAATAATTGTGCAGGCCTCAATGTTTCTCCAATTGATTTGATGGCCATTTGCGGACCATCTTTTACTATGAAAATGTGCACTTTGCTCCAATTATTGTGTCAGAATATGGAGACATGAATATTTAATATATCATGGATCTAAGTCACTAACATTTCCAATGCATTTATAACTAATCTATTTCTAACGAAACCGAAACTACCAAGAATTGTGCCCAGAGCCTTGTAGTGATACAGAGATAGTGCTTGCTAGAGATAAAAAGATGCTTGGTTGCAGAGTCAGTTACTTGTAGTGGAATTGGCTCCGGCTATAGCATGAGATAGCTGGCCGAATATCGTGGATTAAGGGGTCGTCTTCAACTTGGATGAGCTTCACCCTTCCTGCAGACAGCATCCATGATAGAAAAATTAGGGGGCTGAGGGGGGCTCTAGAGATCCGGTGGCTATAGGGGGGCTAGAGCCCCCCCAACCCCCTTAGATCCGCCTCTAAGTTTGATGAACATGTGCATCCCATCTCACTCTATGTCACCTAGCCCACCCATGGCATACAACTCAATTCGTGCACGGATAGTAGTAGGAGGTCAGAGGATTAGTATGTTGCAATGCAAGCTATATATAAAAGAACTCCAAGTTAGTTTAGTTAGTTAGTTAGTTAATTAATTAATTACGTACTACTAGTAATTCGTTGTTTCATTCATCAACAATTCAACACTTCAAGAAAGCAAGCACAAATGCCTAGGATCTATTGTGAAGCTCTAACAACGTCAAATAGGAAGCATAAGGAAATCAGTGTAGAAGATAGTTGATGATTGATGAGGAGTACATGCTGAGGTTCCAAGGAGTAGCATGGATCAATCATGAAGCTAGGCGGTTGCATGATAGGTAGAGGCACCCATAGCGTAAGGGCATGTTCAACCTAGAGACGATAGTAGTCTCTAAACGTCTTGAATCAACATGCAAACCACAACTACGCGCACGGGATTCCATCAACATGCAAACCATAATTGCTGCTAGAGCCGCCTTCTCCACCTCGGAGAATAGGCATATCACGGTGAGGCAATGCCGACATGGTCTCCAACCTCGCATGGGGTGTTTTTTTTAAAAAACATGCATTGAAAGGACATATAGTACAAGCCCCAACCGTTTGAAAAAAAAGGCTACAACCATGCCTCTCCATGAAATTAAGCACTTGCAGTGGATATCGACAAAATGGATTGGTGGTATCTATCCTCTGTTCAACAAATGTCAGGTAATGAATGCAACACCTAACTTTCTATTGGTTTGGTCGCTCTCCCTCGTTTACCTTGCTTGTTTTCGTGTATTTATATCTCTCCTCTATCTTTTTTTAAAAAAAACTCTATCTCCTCTATTTGGCAAATGACACACAATGAATGCAACACTATCTTGCGGTTGATTTCTTTCGCTCCTCCCACGTTCACCTTGCTTGTTTTTCGTGCATCTCACCAAGCCCAAGCCTAAGGAGAGGCAATTACAGTATGTTCATACGACCCAACAAGAGGCAACTCTATATTGAGGTGTTGTCTTCAACCTTGGGCAAGCTTAAGCCCTTCCTCAAGACAACATCCAATGGTACAAAAATTAGGGGGCTAAGGGAAGGGGGGGGGGGGGGGGGGGGGGGGTGGCTCTAACGATTGAGTGGCTATAGGGGGCTAGAGCCCCCTAGTCCCCTTAGATTCGCCCCTTAGTATGATGAACATGTGCATCCCATCCCATTCTCCCACCTAGCCCACCCATAACATGCAACCCAATCAATAGATCCGATGATGGGAGTTAACTAAAACCTATCCTAGCAGTAAGAGCAATGTGCTAGTACTACAACTTGAATCCATAGCATCGGGGGATCAATCGTGTGCTTTGCTAGCTTAGCCTTTCCTATACGTGTCACCTCACAACGTGGTATTATTATATATATGACATCCATGAACGGGTCCGAGTGCATGGGCATTCCTCATTCACTGATTCACCACACGCCGTCTTCAATTCATCTCTCACAACTAGAGCCACACATCAGCCTATTGGGATAAAGGGTGCACAACAAAGCACAATTAATCCCTCAACTTTTGTTAAATCATGAGGAGAACTTATACAACCAGATACATAGTGGAAATAACAATCATAATTCACAATTGACACAACAATTTATGTGAAAAACCTCCTCAAGTTAAGGAGTAAAAACCATAGGACCAACTGGTCCACTCCAAGCCAAACTTCCACTATAATCAACAATAGATACAATGAGTCTTCTCTAGAGTATCTAGAGGATTACACCATCAGCACCACGTTCATGAAGTTACAACTTGGCAACACCTACAACCTATTAACAAGAGGAATAACAACAACCAACCAGAGAAGTCACAAATTCTACCCCCTTCAGTAATTAGTTCATATCTTACAAACTACAGCTCCAATGTGCACATTTGTAGACAAGTAGACCACGAGTTCCCTCACCACCGACCAAATTTCAGATCAATCGGACACCGTTTCACCCCTCAAACAAATCATCTACCAAGACTACTCTGTCCTAAATTTGTAGTGATGCGAACTGACAAAACCCCTCTAAAATCTGATGCTCTACTCAACCAATTCTCAAACCAACTGAACAGATCAAAGTACTCTAAGTGAGGAATGATCTCACCAAGTTTTGCATCAATCCAACCATGGTTGAGCCTCCAATCACCGGGTGAAATCTCATGTTTGGTTTTGATAATTGATGACACCCTTGTTTGCTAATCCTCTACTCTAAGTGTGCTTAAGAGATATGATGACATGGTTGATGTGGAGCTACATGATCATGGACATGGGCGATGATGACGGACATGGTGAATCATCGAAGCTCTCATGTTGGAAAGGAAGGGACCTAGAGATTAAGTCAAAGGTATATCTTGATAGGGTTTGCTTTTCGGTGATCAAGATACTATAGAGAGTGTGATCACATTTTGGATAGATAGTCGACTATCAAGAGAAGAATTCAACGGCTAATTCAAATTTGAAGTGCCTCTAGGTTCATTGTGACTTGCATATGCATTTAGAATGTAGCGCACTAACTTCACCTTTGAACTTGGTTGTGAAATTGCTAACACACATGCACATGGAGATGTACACTTGGTGGTGTTGGCACATTTGCAAAGGCGACGATGGTTTTGCGGGGGTTGAGTTGGGTTTGGGTACCGCTCATCCTCTCGCTGAGTTTGCAGGCGGGATTCGGCGCTTTTTGAGAAAATGAGATGCTTATTTTCTATTACACGGATGCAATTTGTCGGAGAAATCTTGCTAACCCTCATTCTCAAGTTGGTATACTTGTTGGGTAGCAAGTTGAAGCGAAAAGCGACACGGTGACGAAAATGAGCTATGGATCGAGTCTTGGGGACGCCGAAGGAAGAGGGTGTCGGACGCTTGAGGCGGGTGTCCGGCGCATGGTGGCACGACTTCGGCGGTGCGGCGCATCGGAGTGTCCAGGCAAACTTCCGCGCCCGGATGCCGGGGTTTCGGACCCCAACGTCCCGCACACGCCGAGGGGGCTCGTTGCACGCGTGTGTGTTGCGGCGGACAGTCTAGAGAGCCCACGCAAGCGGGCTGACCCACGGGCCGCTAAGCCGGGACGCCAATGGTCATCGATGAAGAATGCAGTTTACGGCGCGGACGGCGTCCCGTATTGAGGACTCTGGCATGTCCGTGGCGCCCGATTTCGCTGTTTTCCACCCCAACGTCTCTATCTTTGGGTGGGGCTTATATTAGTGGTGTGGCCAGTCCTTTGGGACCTCTCTTGCACATTTAAACACTCTAACATCCTCTTGAGCTGAAGAAACTCCCCTCCACTCATCTCTCTTGCCTAACTTTGATTCTTTGGTGAGATTGAGTGAGATTCAAATGCATTTGCTTGTTGATTGCATCTAGAGGCACTTGTTGTTGGAGGAGCTATGGGATTCTTGTTTCTCTTGGGAATTTGCCCGGTTCCTAGCGGCTTGGAGTTGGTTGAGGTGTTGAGCTCGGCCAGGAGTTTGTTCGAGCCCACACGGTGGACTTGTGAGGGGTTTGATCCTTTCGGGGAGCTTCACAAAAAGGAATCATTAGTGGATTGTTCGTGGCTTGTGGATCCCCTCTTGAGAGTGATTCATTGAGCTCCCTCCGAGAGATTTGGCACCAGCCATTAAGCCTATGAATCATCAAATGGGTATATCACCACAACGAGGACTAGTGTGCCGGCAAGCACGTGAACCTCGGGGATAAATCATCGTGTCAATTTGTGTTTGAGCTCATTGGAGATTTCTCATTGACATCGGTGATTGGCATCATCCTCTTTTCTACACCGGCGGTATATCGATCATCTGTACTCTTGTATTTACATTGTTTATCTTGTTTAGCTTTAGTAATAGTATTTGTTCTTGCTAGTTGTCTTGTTCTAGTTGTGTAGTGCTTCCACCTAGGATTGACATAGAGTTTTAGATTGAGCCTTTTCCATACACGCCATTATAAAAGTTGGTAGTTCCACACAAGCAGTGGCGGAGCTTGTCAATTTCTACGCCTAGGGCCACTGTGAAACATGTATACTAACTCTCATTGATGGATTTTTCGAGAGAAGAGAAACGAATAATGCATGGGTTCTACCGGAATTTACCATTGCTGAGTAGTCCGTGACTCCGTGCTCCCGCTCCTAGAGCCCACTCGTAGATGCGCTCTTGCGGCCAGGCGCCCAGCGGCAGGCCGGCAACAGCCTAGCCACGTCTTCGACGCACAATCTTTGTCTGATTGAATTTACCCCAATCCTGCAGTCATTTGTTTTTTTGCAAAGCTACCTGGAGTCGCTTTGAATTGGTCCAGAAATTTTCATGCGGTCTAAGAGACATTTTTGAGCCAAGCCTAGGGCCATGGCCCTAGTGGCCCAAAGGCCTATATCCGCCCCTGCACACAAACCCTTTGAAAAGTTGGGCTGGTCACACATTGCCATCGCTCCGAACTTTTTTTTTCCATCCATACCACTTTGCCGTCATTTGGCCCTAACGATTGTCAAGCTGCAGGGTGAAAAAAAGTCAAAAATACCCTTATTTATAAATATGCTTTTAAATTGTTTTGAGCATCTTAACTACTTTAAATGAAAAAAGCTCAAAACTATAAAGGTGTATATCTTTTGAGATCTACAGTTTTCATATAAAAACTATCTTCATTTAATTCTGTAAAAAAGATATAATTTTTCCTATGATTAATATGTATAGAAAAATTATAGGAAAAATTATATCTTTCTTTGGCGGAATTAAATGAATATAGTTATATGAAAACTGTAGATCTCGATGAGATCTACAACTTTCTAGTTTTGAGTTTTTTTATTTAATGTCCTTAATATGCTCAAAAAAATTTAATAGCATATTTATACATAAGGGTATTTTTGTCTTTTTTCACACCATTGATTTGACAATCGTTAGGGGCCAAACTGGACGGCAATGGCATGGGCAAAAAAGTTGGAGCGATGGCACAGGTGACCACTCTAACTTTTCAGTGGCTTGTGTGAAACTACTGAAACTTTTATAATGGCATGTATGGAAAAGGCTCTTTTAGATTGTGTGACTAGAGATCATAGCATTCATCTAGTATTGATTGTGTAGGTGGCTTGCATAGTTAGAATTGTAGCACCGCATTATTTGCTTCGCCTTCTAATTATCTAACCTCCTGTCTTAAGTGTTGTTGTAGAAATTTTTTTATAGGCTATTCACCCCCTCTCTAGCCATTAGGACCTTTCACCGGGCTTGAAGAACACCAGTTAAGAGCAACCAAATCTGGCCAAATTTGTTTCTCCTACTTCTTCCTCTCTCTCACATTGTGTTGTTCTTGTGTTGTGCTATCTCCTCTCTCTCTCTCTCTCTCTCAAACAAAAGCAACTCTCTCTATTGTCTTGAGCATGGTGGCTAGGGTTTTCTTCCTTTTATCCTTTCTAGGATCAATCTCAACTATTGATTCAATCCCAAATCAACAGTGCACAAGCAATGGGCTTGTGGCTAGTTTGGCCTACTTTGTTAGGCTCCAAATTCATCCTCCATGTAAAGGAATAGCCCAACAAACTCCCCCTCCCACATCATGGAGGGTCTCACTGCTGGCAGTCATGCTAGTGAGCCAACAACAAACCTTGAGTTTCCCTTTGTCATCACCTAGGTCAACATATCTGCCCTATTGTCATCGGTGTGAACCTTCTCAAGCTACAATTGCTTAGAATCCAACACATCTTGAATCCGATGATAACATATATCAATATGCTTTGACCTTGAGTGAAAACTTGTATGCTTAAGCATACATGTCGTGGAATGATGCAGATAAGTACACATGCCTGAAAACCTTTCAACAGTTCTTATTATTATTATTTTTTTGAGCAAAATGAGTGTCTTGTGTTGGAGCTGCAGGTTACTCCTGGGGAGGTAAATACTATATTATTTTGTCTTTCCCGTGCTTCTTTAGTTATGAACTTAACATTTGAATGTTTAGCTGTTGTCAAAAAAAAAACATTTTAATGTTTAGCCTGTTGAGCGTTGTGTTGTGTCTGTTTGACGATAGGATATTCTTGTAATGGGTTCCGTGTATGTATATGGTGTATTCTATGGTTGTTGTACAAGATAGGTAGCCGAATCTCTAGAGATCACGTTTGTTGCAATCCTTACTTGATGTATAAGCCACAGTGGGGGCGTTTCTCCCCTATATAAACACGGAACCGTGAACCCCGGCCAAACGTTAACCCCGGCCAAAGGGTGCCACGTTAATAGCGGACACCATGGCGGCCCACCCAACTACCAAGATTCAATGGAAGGACAGACCCGCATCAGTTCATAATGAACTATGAAGCAGCAGTAGCGTTAGCTGGAGGCAACGACGCGGTGCTAGCAAAGGCTTTCATCATAGCGGCCGAAGGAGACGCTCTGGCCTGGTATTCAATGTTGAAACCCAGCTCTATATACTCCTAGGAAAATCTCCGTGACAAGATACTCGAAAACTTCAAAGGACTAGTCGTCCAATCACTAACATCCATGGATCTATTCCAATGCAAGCAAGGCCAAAACGAGCCCCTGAAAGACTACTTCGAGGAGGTTCACGTAGCTCAAAGCGAAGGCCCCCGGCGCCCCGGACCAAGTGGCGATAGATGCAGCCATCGAGGGGCTACGCACGGGGCCATTCGCGGGAAGGCGCATTTAAACAAGCCAAGAACAATGCAGGAACTCTGCGAACAATTCGAGATTTGGATCCGATCAGGGCCGAAGATTTTCGAAAATTTTGGAAGAACAAAACCAAGACAGGCAGCGGTCCAAGGGGGCAAGAGGAACCAACAGCAAGAATCTCCGCGACCCGGCACCCAAGCGGACTTCGAGGGGGGCAACACGTTCTAGCCGTGGACCAGCCAATTGAGCCCAATCAGCAGCGAAACAACCAGGGTGCGAGGCCCCCTGATAACCAGAAACCAAATCAAGATAGAGGGCCGCAAAAAACTGGAACAGGAAACAAAGAAAGCAGTTCTGCGCTATACACGGCGAAGCGAAAGGGCACTTCACGGGGGCTGCCCGGTAATCTTACAAGAAAGGGATAAATCGCTCAAAGGAGAAAACGGGCAGCCCCTCTTTGAACCAAGCTCATAACCAACAAGGGAAGTTAACAACGCTTACTCATACGCGCGTTCGGAACCTCCGCCTGTTCAAAACTAGCACCAGCAATACTGCCCCATTTACCCATCTCTCAGCTCGAACCAAGTGCACCCATCCACAATAGCGAATGCTTACTATCCCAATTTCTTACCGCACCGAGGCCTTCGCCACCACCGCCCGACACCAAATTACTCCTCCGAGTCCGGCATGTCCTACACAAACCCAAGGTAGCACTTGACTTACATTGAAGCGGGACAGCCACGGACACCGAGCAGGCAACTCGTCAATGGGGCTCCCAACTCACAACTCCACCACCTCGCCCGGGACCCCACTTGCCCCGCCCCCATGAAGCGAGCGAACCCGAGAAAATCAATACAACCCCCATACTCGGCTCCCATCCGCCGGCACCATAATGCCTATGGGGGGGTTCATCAATAGAATCTGAAACCAAAAGCAAAAAAAGAGATCATCTCCGGACCGGTGAACAACGTAGTTTGTCCGGCCCAAAGAAATCGGAGTTTGGCGAGTGGTCCAAGACCCCCATAACCTTTCGAGCGGATCTCAAACTAGAGAGCTACCCGCGCGTTGATGCCATGGTAATAGAGACAAAAGCGTAGCAACTTGGGAGATGAAAAGAGTCCTGATTGACACAAGAAGCTCGCGGACATCATCTTCGCCAATGCCTTGACAAGATGCAGTTTAAAAGAAATCAACTCCAACCTTCGGATTCACCATTGATAGGTTTTGGCGGAAGGCAGGTCCAGGCATTAGGGAAAATAACCCTACCCGTGTCCTTTGCAAACGAAAAGAGTGCAAGAACGGAGTACATAACCTTTGACATCGTGGATGTCTACTCCCCATACAATGCAATATTTGGAAGAGGATTCATGAACAAGTTCAATGCAGCGATCCACATGGGCTACTTGTGCATGAAAATCCCAGCATTACATGGGATCATCAGGGTGCGGCAAATTTAAAAGAGGCGAGAAACATAGAAAAGGCCATATACACGGGGGCACCTGAGAAATGTCAACTTCGGTACAAACGGAAAGAAAGATCCCGAACCACGGACATGAAGAAAGAGCAAAGCGAGTGTCAAAGGGCAAGAGAAGGTAAAAAAAGATCGGGATAGACGAAGATCCGAGAACACACCGTAACAATCGGTGCCAACCTCTCTGCAGAAGAAGAAAAAGAGTTGGCGGAGCTCGACCAGAAGCAAGGACATATTTGCACAGTCGGCGGCCGGACCTCAGCGAGGTAAACGAGAGATACCATCGAGCACGCCCTAGACATCAATCCTAAAATGAGGCCAAAGAAGCAACGACAGAGAAAAATGTCAGAGGACAGAATACTAGCGGCTCAAGCGGAGGTCCAGAGACTGCTCGAAGCCAAAGTCATTAGAGAAGTCAAGTACACCGACCGGTTGGCAAAGCGTCGTTCTCGTTCTAAAGAAGACCTGCTGGGAAAATGAGGATGTGCATAGATTTCACGGACCTCAACAAAGCAACGAAGAAGGACAATTACCCCTACCAAGAATAGACACCTCTGTTGACAAGGTGGCGGGATGTCGAAGGTTCTCGCTGCTTGATTGCTATTCAGGATATCACCAAATTTGGCTAAGAAAGGAAGATGAAGAAAAGACCAGCTTCACCACACCATTCGGGAAATATTGCTTCGTCAGAATGCCAGAAGGCTTGAAAAACGCCGGCGCAACCTTCGCCAGGATGAAAGGCAAAGTCTTGGTGGGGCAGCTGCTCAAAAACATGATCACATATGTAGACGATCTCATAGTCATGAGCAAGAAAGAGCAAGACCACATCTCAGGCTGCGCGGGAAACAGCCGCCAAACTTGAAAAAAATCAGGTCTCATGTTGAACCCCAAGAAATGTGTTTTCGGGTTAACCAAAGCGAAGGTCCTCGGATATATCGTCAGCTCCGAGGGGGTCAGAGCCAACCCAGAAAAGACGAAGGCAACCAGAGACATGGCGGAGCCAAAGACAAAAGAGAAGTGCAAAAGCTACGAAGCGAGAATCGCAGACTCTAAAACAGATTCATTTCAAGTCGCGAAAAAAAGCCTCCCATTCTTCCAAGCCTTGAGGGAGGAGGACACATTAAATGGGGAAGAAGCGGGCGGAGGCCTTCGCAAAGCTCAAAGAATATCTGCAAGAACGGCTACTTGATAACGAGTGCACGACAAAAGAAAAACCTCTACTCTTGTACCTTGTAAAGACACGTCGGCGCAATGGCAGTGCAAGAGAAGGTCGAAAACAGCCATCTCACCCAGCTCCCAATATACTATGTCTCAGAGGCACTCTCAGGAACCAAAGTCAACTACACGAAGTGGAAAAAAATAGCATATGCCCTCTCGATCGAGTCCGTAAAAACTCAAACACTACTTTCACTCATACAAGGTAATAGTGCCCACCTCGACCAGCCGCGAGGTTCGAGAAACAAAGGAGACTTCGGGCGGGATCGCCAAATGGGCGCGAGAGCTCTCTCGGTTTGAAATAACGTTCGTCCCACGGATCCCACTTAATACGATCTCAAGTACTACTTGAGACTTTGTAGCGGAATGGACACCGCACAATCAAAAAACAGCAAAAGGGTAACTTCGAGCTATGGGACGGTCTACACAGACGGAGCTTGGGACAGACACGGAGCTAGGGCCTCCGCTGTCATAATGTCGCCTCTAGGCGTAAAATCATATTTCGCCACAAGGCTAGAGTGCACCCAGACAAACAATACAGCCGAATATGAAGGACTGATATTGGGACTCACAAAAGCAAAGGCCTACGGGGCAAAACTAGTTGAAGTCAAAACAGACTCAATGTTAGTAGCAGGCCAAGTGGAAAAAGAATGCATGGCTAGAGAGCCGGAGCTCATAAACTACCTCGCGGTGGTCAGAGCAATGGAGCGAAGATTCCAGGGATTCACAGTCAAGTTTATACCACGAGAGCAAAATAGCGAAGCAGAGCCTAGCTAAAGCGACAAACAACCCTGCATGCGAGAACACCGTCTATAACGTGGCATATAGACCGGCAAATGAAAACAGCGAACAAAGCATTCAAGACGGTCATCTTTGGTAGAAGGCGGCGGAGCGGGCAATAATTGACAACCTCAACAACGTCGGCTACCCGGGAAGAGGAGGCGGAGGCGGCTAGAACAGCGCGAGCAAGAAGCTATACCCTCATCACGGCCACTGTTCAAAGGGGGGGTGGTCCAGCAAATGCTCAAATGCATTTCTCAGAGCGAAGGACAAGACCTACTCAAGGAAATACATGCCGGTGCCTATGGATCCCACATCGGACCAAGAGCACTGTCAGCTAAAGCCATCCGCCAAGGGTTCTACTGGCCTACACACATAAAAGGCGACAACAAATCGTCAAAACACGGAAAGCTTGTCAAAACTTCGCGCCACACCGAAAAACCCCGGGTCGGCGGAAACACAATTGATACCTCAGGCCGCTTTGCAAAGGTGGGGATCAACCCGGTCGGACCACTACCAACCGCACAAGGGAAACAAATTCGCAGTAAGCCGTTGAATACTTCACCGGATGGATAGAGGCCAAACCACTGGCGAAGATCACCTCGAGTCTATCATCAAATTCTACCGCGTAACATAACTGCCAGATTTGGGGTACCAAGGACTATAACAGTAGATAATGGCAAGCAGTGCGACTCCGATAAGTTCAAGGAATTCTGCTCTCGATGGGCACAAAATAGCCTTCGCGATCAGTCTACCACAGGAATCTAACGGAGCGGTAGAAAGAGCAAATGGGATAATATTCTCCGCTATATCAAGACCTTGTTCAAACTCTGCAAGGGCAAGTGGGCAGACGAGCTACCAAGAGTGGTCTCACAACACTACATCTTCGCGAGCAACCGGCTTCACCCACTACTATAGAATTGATTTTTGCGTGGTGTTTGGATTTTATTTTACGTGGCGGGCATTTGAAAAACCGCCACGAAAAATACCTCAATAACCATGGCGCTTTGTTATAATTTACCGTGGCGGTTTTAATAACCGCCATGGGAAATCGATTAACCACCACGGTTAATGGTGCCCAATTTGCCAGCCCAAACAGTCCCAAAAAAAGCCCAATACCATTACGAGATCGGGCCCAGATATATATAGAGAGGGGGGAGTGTTAGGGTTTCCGGCCTCAGCAGTCAAACACTCTCCTTCCTCTCTCTCACCATCAGACTCTCTCTCCCACTCTCTCTTTCTCTCACCAGATCCGACAACACCACGATGGCAACACTCCGGCGACTCTCCTCGGCGGCGGCTCCTCCAGGCGGCTCCTCCCTGCGGCGGCTCCCCGCAGCTTCTCGGCGGCTCCTCCCTGCGGCTCCTCCTGCGGGGGCTCCTCTGGCGGTTCCTCCACCCGGCGACGCGGCTCCTCCGTCCGGCGGCGGCTCGGGGAGGGGCGGCCCCGGGACCGAGGTGTTGGCGGATCCGGCGGCGGCGGACCCTCCCGGCTGCTCCTCCCGACGGCGGCTCCTCCCCGGCGACACCTCCCGGCGGTGGCTCCTCCCGGCGGCTCCTCCCTGCGGCGGCTCCTCCCGGCGGTTCCTCCACCGGGCGACGCGGCTCCTCCGTCCGGCGGCGGCGCTCGGGGAGGGCACTGGGACCAAGGTGTTGGCGGATCCCGTGGCCGGATCCTCCCGGCGCCGCCGCCGGATCGCAGCGGCGCTGAGGTAGTGGATGCGGGGCGAATCCGGGCCCGTTTGGGCCTGATCTGGATTTTTTTTATTTCTTTTCTTTTTCTTTTTTATTTTTTTATTTTAGATTAACGTGGCGGTTTTTTGTTAAAAACCGCCACGGTTAATATTTACCATGGCGGTTATTGGCGTCAAAATGACCGCCACGAAAAATGCCGCGATTACTGCAGTGACCCCTAGCTGCGTGGCGGTTATAAAAACCGCCACGGAAAATAAAAAAATCCGGCACGGAAGTTCCTTTTGTAGTAGTGACCCCGTTCAAACTCATGTACGGAGAAGAAGCAATGCTCCCGAGAGGAGAATTTGAAACAAAAAGCCTAAGGGTCATGAAGCATAAGTTGGCGGAGGGACGAGGACTATGCCAAAGAAACAATAGAGCACACAAGGCTCGAAGCGGTAGAAAACATACGCAAATATCAGGGCCCAAACCGGGAAATGGAGAGATAGCAAAGTGCACAAGAAGAACATTGAGACGGAGATCTAGTTCTCAAGAGAAAGCCAAATGCCTCAAACGCGGAAAACTACGAGGCAAAATGGGAAGGCGGTTAATCGCAAAACGCATCAAGGCAAGGAGCCTTCCGATTGGTGGGACAGCGGGGGGCAACATTTCGACCACACATGGAATGTCGACAACCTTCGCAAGTACTATGTGTAAGGTCACCTCACGCGAGCTATAAGCGGAGGTCGGCCAGTATCTTACTTTTCCAAGTAGTAGTAGAATTTACTGCTTTCAAAAAAAAAGGACTTGCACTCTTTTCCTCACAGGGGAACTCCTAGCGGAGGTGAGGTTTTTAATGAGGCAAGCCTTATGTAAACTCCTCTATGATATAAGAGGAAATTTCCCCAATACAAGAAACAATCAACGTCGAAAGTGACTAGCAACGCAGCGATCACGTAATTCAACAAGGTAAAGATATACTCGAGAGGACACCTCAAGGGCAGGAACGCGGAGGTTCAAACCCGAGAGATGACCTCTAAAAGACCAACAAAAGGTCTCAGAAATCCTCGAAACAAGTCCTACCCAAAGCGTAGGCATCGAGGTGGTGCAACGTCAGCGCCCGAGAAAAAACAAAGAGCTGAAAAAGACACATCGACTTGGGCATCAGCAAACCTCTCGCCAACAAAGGCAACGAGGAAAATAAATGTTGTAACAGAAAAAATCCAACATTTCTCTATTTTGCTATATCATATACAAATTACACAGGTGCTCGACATTTTACTGTCGAAGTTACAAACATCTTCGTAGAAGATGGTACAGTGATAGCACAGACACAGCAAGACAAAGAAGATGAGCTACACCACCATGTTAGGCAACAGCTTCACTCCGTGCGCATAAGGGAACCTCCGCTAGCGTCAACGCGTTCTCTCGTACACCCGGTGACGGACCACCATAGGACTTCTTCATCCAAGCCGACCTCCGACAGCTGGGCAGTAAATAGACCTGAAGTCACCCTAGCCGAGGTCCGAGTCAAGCAGCAAAGTCCAAGTACAGACCAAGCAGCCATCAAAATCACCAGGACTCACCGCCAAGAATTGATAGCACATTGGCAAGAGTTAATAGCTCCGTGCCTGTTCTAGTCTGCACTTCCAGCCAACGAATAGGAGGATACCCAAATACACAGCCTAGACCATCAAATACGAATCCTTACGCGGTGTCAATGCTCAGAGTACTAAGCCACCACTAGACTCACCCATCGTACCTAAGCTAACCAAGGGGGGGGAGCCCGCGAGTTATATACTAACCCAACCCACCTAATACACCTACCAAAGGACAATATCAATAAGTGCCCTTAATGTTCCATGCCCTATAAAACAAACCCGGCACCCCCACACGACAATCAACCGGATCAAAAAGCGAAGCACACCGGGAGGGTCCCTAGAATAACGGATGAGTGCGGACGTCAACCTCCACCAAAAGACTCACAAACAAGAAGAGACCGCGTAAAAATTAAGAAGCGATCCCGGCACTTGGACAATTTCGGGGGAGACCGTAAAGATTCGTAACATCCCCGAACTTGAAATTCCTATAAAGTATCCAAATGCGAGATCCTTGCCGAAGACCCCGAAGGTGAGCGGCAAGAAGAAGCTTCCCACGCGAGTAGCGGAGGCCCGATTCAAGACAAAGGACTGCTCCACGCCGGTAGTCGCAGAAATAAAAGGGAGCGGATTGGCGCCGCAAGCGGTGACAAACCACCGCAATCAAATCCACAAGTGGAGGTCCACAAACAAAATTCGCGCGACGCAACGAAGAGAGTACAAGTAATGTAACCAAAGCAATCGATCGAAAAACAATTGCCTTTATTGATAAACATCTCAGTATCATTACACAACTTTGTTTTAACAAACAAAACCTAGTTAGATCCAGGCGAAGGCCCTCCTCGTGCTACATCATTTGTAAAAGCCATTCGAGCATCTCCCAGGTCAAATAGAACGTCCTCAAACATGTCGTCTACCCTAGGGACGTCGAAGGTATCCTTCCAAAATAGCCAGAGACCTCAGTCAACATAAACACCGTCTCGATAAAAACATAAAGGATCCACCTCTGCCGAGGCACCTCATCGGGGACTGCGCAGAAATCATTGATTCAAATGAAACATTAGATTTCCATTTAGTAATATTTCAGTACTTTGTACAAGGCGAGAAATAGACATCCGCACAAAAAACACCAAAAAAGTTACATAACAAAAGAAAAATCCTAATCATCTACACCTCCAGCGTCCTCGGCATCCGGAGACCTTGTCCTCTCCGCCTCATGGGCAGCCGGCGGGGGTGCATCCCTCGAGCTCCATCCTCCGCAACCACGGACTCAACATGAACCTCCGCTTGAGGACCGGTCCGCCAAAAACACAATCGTTAATACTAGCGCAAAATCAACACAAAGACGCACAACTCTAGGAAAAAAAATAAGGGGAAGCGGGACTAACCGGAAGAAGAGAGCGGCGAGAGTCGCGGCCTCCGCGCGCCCATGCATAGCCGAACTTCTTCATGAAGGAGCCCACAAACTTCATAGCGCGCCGCACCGAGCTCCGCCAAGGCTCGACGGCCGATGTGTGTCCTTCACGCTGAGCCGAGAAACGTCTTCACAACCTTCACTAGAAAGGATGCGGGACGACATCCGTCGCAGCAGAAGACGGGCACCAAAAGTCGGAGACCCCCTCGCAGCACGCCCGAAGCTTGGCGGTTCTTCGCCATCCACAACGAAAGACGCCAAAGACGCCGCCGTCCGTAGGGAAAGCCGTCACCATCAAGCGCCAAAAGATGTGACGGCCGGGCGTACGACAGTGGGCGACGGAGGTGCAGGACGATAAATCCCGGCCCACCGCTTCGCCTCTCCGACGCTTGAGCACGCGAGAGGTGAGACCGGGCGTTGGCTTCCTCAAGCTTCGCCTCAACGCCGCGAAGGGCCTTTCACCCTTTCCGCACGCGGTCGTTCGTCCCGTGCCTTCTTCGCCGCATCGCCCGTCTGCGAAGCTCCCGCTCATCCGACAATAACTTGTCGGAGGCCTCCTTCCCATCCCTCCAAGAAAAGGCCTTCACCTCCAAGTCCTTCAAGAGCTTGTCACGAGACACAAGCTCCCGATGGACCCGAGCCAAGACGCACTCCAGTCGGGCGGTCATCTGCAAACCAAGAATTAGACCTCCGACAACATAGCAAAGCAAAAAGCGCATAAATACAAAACACACAAAACATACCGAAAGGCTCGATCCTGACCTTGTCCAGCACCTCCCGCACGTCGCCTTCTCGAAAAGTATTTACATATGGTACCTAATCGGAAGAGTAAGAACCTCACAAAATAAAAAAAGGGCAAGAGACAAGATGCATGCGAAGACAACTCACTTAAGGTACCTTGTGCAACAACATGGGGAGAACTCGTCTCCAGCACACCGGCGGCATCTCCGCCAATATCCGCGAAGAGAGATACATAATCAATTAGACTAATAAACGCAAGACCACCAAAAACAAGATAAAGATCGAAAACAAACCTGCGTCGCGGCGCGGTAGAGGTCGCCAGTGCGCAAAGACTTCCAAAAACATGTGCCGCTTTCACCACCTTCGCCCCTGAGGCTCGGCCTCCGTGTCAATCCCCTTGAGGCATGATAAGCGGCACGCGAGCTCCTCGCATCCGAGGGTAGGTGATGTTCACACCAGCTGGAGGTACAAACGAATCTTCCGAGGCAGACTCAACTCGTACCTCCCGCTCTGAAGCCTCTTCCACCGATTTCGTCGCCGATCGGCTCCTCCCGTGAACCCCACCCTACGAGAGCTCGCGTGAGCTACTACCGCCGAGTAGGGAAAGCCGTCCAGGGGGTTGGCCATAACCTTCGACACCTCCGACGCGGCCCCACCTTCGAAGGCCCGCTTGCAAGCAGCAACGGTAGAGGAAACAGGTCCTTCCCGCAGGGCCGAACCGGTCACACCTCCGCCGTGGGGCCATAGCACCATCGAGGGCGCGGGGAGCGGGGCGTCACCATCAACAACCACCTTGGCGGCCAGCGGGCGCCGGAGGGTTACCCCTCCGCACTGCCCGCTTTTGGCCCCGCTTATGGGCCGGGCCGCTTCTTCTTCTTGGCCTCCTCCTTGGCCGTCGCGGCGACCGCAGCCGCGGGGAGGCGGGGCGGAGGTCCCCTCCCTCCGTCCGGCTCTTCTTGCTCTTCTCCCGAGTAAGAGGAGGCGCCTTCCTCTTCTCGGCCTGGACGGGCACCGCGGAGGTCGCTTCTCTCGGCTTTAGCAGCCTCCTCGGCCTCACGCCGCACAATGTCCGCAGAAGCACCTTGCCGGGAACCTTATGAGGGCCGTAGGTGACCCCCCATCTCTTCAAGAACGTGGTTCGGGACGGGGCATAGTCCCCGCCCGAGACCCGCAAGAAGAAACTCCTTCATGGTAATGGGACCCAATATCTCCCGGGCCTCCATCTCCACGGTCATTAGAAACGCGTCGGCCTTCGTACCTTCAGGTAGTTGAGTGCCAAGGCGCGGAAACGGGACCATCTCCGCGTCCCCAAACACGGGGAGGTTGACCCTCTCCACCTCAAACCTGTCCTTGTTGCACGAGGGGGGCGAATACTTTGCCGCACAAATCTCCTCCATTAGATCGCGACCGCCGGAGTACCGACACGCCGGGAGGAAGGCCTCACGACTCTTCTCGCGCTCCGATTCCTTGTCGTTAGGATCCGGCCGGCGACGATGTCGACGAGGACGAGCTTCGACGCGAACGGATACCGGCTCACATCAACCCCCGTCAATTGTCCTCTCTCGGCCCGAGCCGACTTGGCATAAAACCAATAATCCATCCACCCAGTTCCCACTTATTCTTCCGGGCGTAGGTATCTCCGCCTTCTCCCCGCCCCGTGTCGGCGCGGACTAAACGCGTGCAAAGAACAAAACTGCAGCCTTCTTCTCACCCCCGTCAGCCATCTTGCGGGTCTTCGACGCGCTTATGCAGCTCGTAGTAGCTGACGAAGGTGTTGATCTCCGCCTCCCCACCGTAGGACTCACAAGCCCACACGAACTTCGCCAAAGCGAGGAACGCGTGGGGCGTCAACTGGTGGATCTTAACGTCGAAGGACTCCACGACTGCACGCAGAAAAGACGAATAGGGGCAGGCGGAGACCACACGTGAAGAAGTCCTTGAAGACGATCCCCCCCGCTTCTCGCGTTCGCAAAGACGGCACCGCTTTCCCCTTGAGGCAGCTTCACCTCGTAGTCGGCACGAATAAAACCCTTCTCGGTGGAGGTCATCAAGCATGGATGGGTCATCTTCGTCGCACCCAGCTCGTACGTAGCATCAACGTCTTCGTGCACCATGAGGTCTCCGACGGACGCCTCAACGTCGGAGAGAGTTTCCTCTAAGTCTTGAGCGCGAGTAGCGTCCAGCATGCACTCCTCATAAAGGCGAGCAACCGACTCGAACGATACGGGAGAAGCTCCGCGTATGGCCCGGAGAGCTCGTGGCGGGGGAAGCGGCCCCTTACGCTAGACGACTTAGAGCAAGCGCATGCAACTAAGCAAGCTACCGAGCAAGCGGAGGCGCGCGGGAGCAAAGGCGATGAAGCGAGCAAACAGAGCGCAGGAAAGCAGGAGCAGCGGGGAGCGAAAGCGATGGCCGGGGTACCCTCCGCTCCAGGGGGAGGCCGCCTTTTATAGTCGTCCGTGCGACCCTTCGCATCCCAAAACGAACGATGCCGTGACCAACGGGCGTAAAACGGTCACATCGGCCTCGAAGGGCGCGACTTCTTGTCCGTTGCGACCACGACGCCTTCAAATTTTTCAAAGCAAAGGTCCCTCGCGACGCGTCCCGGGGAAGGAACCCTCAACACCTCCGCAACACCGCAATTTGTTGAGAGCGAAGGCACGCCTCCGCTTGTGACCGTTCGCGCCCTAAGGGGGACCGTTGGGGACACGGATCCCAGGTGGGTGGGCGGAGGTGATCACGGCGGGAGAAAGCACGCGTGATGGCCCGCACTAACGATTGGGTTTTGTTGTCTTCCCGTCGTCCTTCGGGTAAGACGAGCAGCTTAAGACCTCCGCAACCAGGGCTGGCGGAGGCCCTCACCTTCGCTGGGGGGAGCTCCCCGGGACCGGTGATCTCGCCTGCCGCGGTGTCGGGTAGCGGAGGTCGCCACCTCCGCCCGCTCCACGCCGAATACCCGGAGGGGCACCGAGAAGCCGACTGCGGCGAGGCCCCGACAGATCACGGCGGGAGGCTGGCGAAGGTCCCAGGAGTGGGTCCCGGGCTGGCGTTCAGACCCGTCGGGAAGAAGGCGGTGCAGAATGTACAAGTACACGAAGAGCCCGCGCCGTGCTTAAATAGGGAGGAATATGCTAGGAATATTGGAGGACAAACTTGTAATCTTATATTCCTAGGCAATTGTAAAACTATAAATAGGGAGGAGTCCTCCCCCTTACGGTTGGTTGGTGAGTACCATTTATGGACAGTTATTATTCACTCCAGCATTTCATTCCTCCACTTTAGCCAATCTCCCCGGGGCACCGCCTCGGGCGGAGGTGTCACACCGTGTTGAGAGCCCTAGGTTCAACAATATGTCAGCACCAGAATTAGTCAAGCAATTCGAAAGCAGGTCCTTTCAGCAAACTTAGGAGTAAGTCTTCACTTTCAGCAATTCAGCAACATAATCCACAAAGCTATTAGGACACTAGCTCGAGTTATGTACCCAGGGTTCAAATCCCGGGTGCGACACTTTATCCCGGATTTATTTCAGGATTTTCCGGCGCTGTGCATTAAGTGGTAGGCGATGTCCCTGTCGATAGCGAGGCGCCAGTGGTGACTTCGGAACTTCAAGATTTGCCGGCTTAGTCCTTCGAAGGTGCTCATAGGGGTAGGGTTTGCGTACGTGTGTTCATAGGGGTGAGTGTGCGTACGTGTTGAGCGTCTGCGTTGTACTGTGTAATCTCAAAAAAAAAAAAATTATTCTAGTGCTAAACTGTGTCAATATAATCACGTATTGCACTCGCACCATGGGTTCCTCGTCTCCTTGGCCTCGGCCTCGCCAGCGCCAGCTCTGGTGTGGGAAAGGGGTGCCCAGGCCCAGCTACAGGGATCCAGGGCGGCGCCGCCCCTAGCTCGCCATAGTGGACTAGTGGTGGCTCCGCTTCTCGTTAGAACGACAGAGGCTGTGGACCCGTTTTTGACTTGAAGACACAACCGCATCCGCCGTGGACTACGGACCATATACTTGTGGTAACGGGTAGTCAACTAGTCATCCTCACTAACAGACGAGCACTCGTCATGCGGCTTTCCTGAGAGCGGCTCAGACTACTTCAGCGCCATTCAGCGGAGAGCATAGAGCATAGACCTGGTTCGCCGGGGCAAAGATGCCGGCGGGAGGATTCTCGACGTCGTCGGCGTCGCCGCATGCCATCGAGTTGGAGGCAAAGATAACACCGACCGTGGTCTTGTCATGCGTCACGGCGGCGACCGGCGGGCTCATGTTCGGCTACGACATCGGCATCTCAGGTACCCCGAGCAAACAATTTTAACGGAGAGTATATGGGCGCAGCATACTCCCATGCTCTTAGTTTATCATCATCATCATCAATCCATAGTCGTGTTTTTTTTCCCTTTCTAAACTACCGGCACAACGCACAACGCACAACGCACAGAGACAGCGTCAATTTTGTCGCATAGAGAAGAAAGTTTCAGAGAGTTTTATCGTAAAAAAGATCCAAAGAAAAACTTGCGAAGAGTGTCGCTGCGAACGTCTCTGTCTTTTAGGAAATAAATAATACAAGTGTTTCGCTTTCGCTCATTATTCTGGACTTCCATGTTCACCAACAAGTGGACCAGGGAGCGGAGGCCCATCCTTGTGTAGCACACAGGACGGGGCATTCGGTTTTGAGTTCGGTTTCTTACTTTTTGAAGAAATTTGATTCTTCGATAAATAGGAATCGATTGGTTCTAAAACATTATTAGAATCGATCATTTCGGTTTTGGTTATTTGGTTCTATTCCGGTTCCATCCGAAGTAACACCGACCCTTCTCCGAGAGAATATGATAACAGTAGTGCATGCTCTAAAGCAAGTTTATGCAGCACTATATCCAATTTAGGTCATGATAATTTGTAGGGAACAATAGCAATATAGGAACATAAATATATAGCAGCTCAAATATCGAACTTCACACACAAACAAAACAGTATCTTACAAATGCAAGTAAATGAAGTATAATTCATGTAATTCGATTCTTTGGTTAATCCGGTTAACCGTTTTTGTTAATTATGCATGTTTGTTATTCAAACATTATTCCCTAACAATGAGTCTTAGTAATTTAGACATAGATTTGATAAGATATTTTTTTGTTAATTTTAACAATGATAGAACTGGTAATTAAACGGATGGATAATTTAGATTTAAATTCACATGTAGTTACTTTGGATTTCTTAAATATTGGCATGATTAAATTCAGGTACAAACTAAGAGATTAATTTATTTTACTTTTTCATGGAAACATAAATGGGTACCAGTTCTTAGAAAGCAGAATAAATTCAGTTGCTATTTACAAATAAGAGAGTAATTAAATGAATGGGTAATTTGGAAAGTAGATATTAAAATAATGGCTAGGTCTTTCTGTATTTTTGTGAGGAATTTTAAAAGTTCTTATTATTTTTTTCTAATATGTGCTTTTGTGAATTACTCTGTTAGAGCCCTCTAACACTTACAACAACAGTAGTAAGATAAATAACTAACTATTTTTTAAAAGGCGGCGTGTCGTCGATGGATGACTTTCTTCATGAGTTCTTTCCATCGGTACTGATGAAGCAAGATGCAACCAAGCAGAGCAACTACTGCAAGTTCGACAACCAGGGTCTGCAGTTGTTCACGTCGTCTCTCTACCTAGCCGGCCTCACAGCCACCTTGTTCGCTTCCTATACCACCCGCCGTCTCGGACGCCGGCTCACCATGCTTACGGCGGGCTTGCTCTTCATCACTGGTATCATCTTTAATAGCGTCGCACAGAATCTCGCCATGCTTATTGTCGGTAGAATCCTTCTTGGTTGTGGCGTCGGTTTTGCCAATCAGGTACTACCCCATCAAGAAAATTTACAATTCTTATTTTTAGGAGTCAAATGATTTAAAGTCTCACTAAAGTTATATAAAAATACCAATATTTAAGATAATTACCATAAAAATATTTATAAAAAAATATTTTTTATAGTGAACCTAGTTGATGATATAAATATTATTCATTATACAAAGTTAAGCTTGTTTGACTTGGACACATTTCATAGTTGTATCCTTTTTGTTGACATATAGAGTAATTATCAAACCAGTCATACAAAGGCTATACATGCGCTCGCAAAAAAAAAAAAAAAAAGAGGCTATACCTTTTCTTTTCTCGAAAACTATCATATCAGCTGCCTGAGAGTGTGTTTATGTCACAGCCGAGCTCGGGGAGGGCCGGCGGTGACGACGGCAGCGGCGGCACGGGGGAGGCGGCTGCCCTAGGGCAGTAGCCGCAAGTGGGGGATGGGGCGGCGTGCAGCGAGGGGGGGGGGGAGGGAGAGAGGGCTGGAGAGCTGAAAGCTGAAAACTGGGGATACTTTTCTTTATAGCTTGCCCCTAAAAGATTACATCTCTCTCGTTTATATAGCCCTCCTATGAGACTTGTATCTCAAGCAATCTGTGAAGGTTTCTTTATATTTGCGCAATACATTTTACAAGCAATCTCTTATTGTTTTCCTAATAGAAGTCTCTCTTATAGATTGGGAATATCTCCTTCACACCAAAAATCCTAATCCTACTACGATTCGATGATGACGTGGAGCGAGGAAGAGAGGAGGGGGCGGGCTGCACCCCCCCGGGGGTCGGCCACGCCATTTGGGCCGGCCGTGCCTCCTCTAGGCCTGCCCAATCCTGTCTTTGTGACAGTTTAGATGGTGAAATATTTTGGGTTTGGGCTCTTGTAGCACATTTTTGTTTGTATTTGGTAATTATTGTTCTACCATGGACTAACTAGGCTTAAAAGATTCATCTCGCACTTTACAACTAAACTGTGCAGATAGTTTTTTGGTTTAACTACATTTAATGCTCCATGCATGCATCAGGAGATTCGATGTGATGTGTACTATAACACTTTTTTTGGGTTCACTTTTTATAAACTAAACAGGACCTGAGTGCTAAAACTTAGGTGAGTTTGGTTCATGTCATGTGGGAACTAGAACCTCAATGGAATCGGTGCTACATTGTAGTTTAGGGATAATTGAATTTACTTGGAAATATGAAATATGGTGATAAGGACCATCAGGTATAGTAGTCTCTAACCAGAATGTGAAACACAATCAGGTATAGTAGTCTCTAACCAGAAATATGGTGATAAGGATCATCAGATCCTTGATGCAACCTTCGGGCTTCACCACGACACACACGCCCTTGGCCCCGGCCTGCTGCTGTCCCATGTCGTCTGTGCCGGCGCACAAGTGCACGGACTTACGGAATGGCATCAGCGAGTTCATCTCCCCATCCACCTCCATGTCCACATCGCCCCCGCGGCTTGAGCCATAATCAACATACAGAGCTAAGCCATAATCTGATTGCTTGCATAATGGAGAACCAAATCCACATGCAGATGCGAATGGAGGTGCCGACGGCACCAAATACCATGACGACAGCGTCCATTCTGTGCCCCATGTCCACAACTCCAATAACGGTGACAACGCCCATGAGCCATGACAACCCCACCTGATGGACTCTATTCACCATCGTACATGCCGGATCTCCCTTGTCTCGGCCTGATGATGGCAAGGTCATGAGTTTATAATCCATCTAACCAAAATCCTTTCACGTCAATCCAAATTATTTGAGAAGAAACAAAAGAATCTAGATGAAAGAAAAGAGAGAAACCTGAATCCAATACATCATGGAGAACCAAATCCAATACATCATGGAGAACCAAATTGCTTCAATCTAAACACCAGGAGGCCGGGACGGACGTGCCTGCGAGGTCCGGCAAGCAGAAACGCCACTGCGGCGGATGAGGGAGCGGGACCTCGAGCCGCCGGACGATGAGAGGCCGAGACCGATGGGCGCAGGGGGAGGGCACGAGGGACATGGTCATGCGGTGCCTCCAGCACCCGTCCGCCGCATTCATCGCTGGCAGCCACCTCCGTTCTTCCTCGCCTAGAGCTCCTCTGAGGTTGTGCTTTCCAATTCTATCCTCGACAAGAGGAGCGGTAACCTCATGTGACGTGAGAAGCGGTGGCGTGGATAATAGTGGTGAAGTCGGACGGACGGGAGCAGCAGCTGTGGCTCGACGTGAGGAGCGGCGGTGCGGACAGGCGAGCTAAAACTGAGTAGCCGGATGTTGGGCTCAAATGGCACGCAGACTCAGATTGGAACCAGAAAAGGAAGAAAGAACCAGGACCGGCCGGAATGGAAGGAAGCGGCAGAAAAAAAAAAGTGTCCAAATAGAATTTGAGTCCGTATTTTGATTTAGATAATGAATAATGTATTTGCACAGGACTCACGGGCAAAGGTGATACTAAAATTATCTCTCTTTATTAGTAGGTATATGTATATATATAGATAACCATTTGGGCTCCCTGACACGGCATGGCATGAGCCTAAGGTTCAAGCCAGGTCATAGCAAAGCCGTGCCAGCTGGCTATGTCTACCTACCGTGTCATGACCTCCATTTTTGGGTTTGGTCTGGCCGAGAAGCATGACCAAATTAGCAAGTCGGGCCAGCCCGAAGCCTACTAACTTTTAAACATCTCATTCATCTCCATTCATTTTTCTCATTTCAAATAAAATCAACATATCAACAGAAACATGAAAGAAAAAGAAAAATAGATCAACAAAACGAAGATGGCCATCACTAGTCTAATAACAAGAACACCTAATTAAAACATCTATAGCAGTTAGAGTTACCTGGTGGATGAAGAATATACAAGGGTTGCTTAAATTGTGGGGAAAAGCTACTTGTACCTGTTTGTTCGATCGATCAGCATGTTATCTGTGTTGTATGTTATTTGTGTTGTATGGCATTGGTGTTGTAGCGATTTCGATGAGGACTGACATGTGCTTGTAGATCTAAGATCACCATCACATGGGATGGGACGATGGGTACCAGTTCTGATCTTTGAGCATAAGCCACACGGCCAAGGAGAGAGCCTGACACCCCCCGTGGATCATGCTGTTACATAAACTTATGGTTAGAACTTAACCTGATCTCTAGTAATTAGGATACCTAGGTTATACTTATCTTAGATCTCTCGGGTATTATCTTTATTAGCAGATGAGTTGGTCATTGCCTCATTGGGTCTTTAGTAGCGAAGACCCTTGCCTGCTTGGAGCAGGCCCTGATGTAGAGAGTCAGTGATGGTGTATCCTGTAGTCGTACGGTCGTCTCTAGCGTTCTCCTGGCGGCGGGCCGGCGGCGAATCCCTCATAGCTCAATCAACTGGTGGTGGCGGTGATCCTGCTGACGAGATGATCAGAGAAGGAGATGTGAGACGGCAACTTTCCCTATAGGCCATTATATGCAACCAGGAGTTACTCCCAGTCAAAATGAGGTCAAGTGCTGCCTAATAATTTGGTTAGTCATGGGCTAAGATAACATCATATCTTAAACGGAATACTCATCGTAGCAAAATCATGATTATCTGTGTGCATCACAAAGTATATTTCACCTAGTAGTGAATCGGTCCATGTAGGCTGTTCCTCTGTTCCTATCGGAGATTTCACCTGCAAGGATTCGCGGTGGGCTCAACGTCCTGTTCCAGCTCAACATTACCGTCGGCATCCTCTTCGCCAACCTCGTCAACTACGGCACTAACAGGTACTAAATCCGTTTCAAATTGGAGGTCGTTTGACTTTTTCAACCCTAACTTTGACCACTCGTCTTATTTAAAATTTTATGCAAAATATCACTTCTTTTATTGTGGCATGCTTTATTATCAAATGTTCTTTAAAAATGACTTAAATTTGACTGTTTTTGCACAAATATTTTAAATAAGATAAATGTTCAAACTTAATGTTAAAAAAGACAAACGAACTATATAATTTGAAACGGAGGGAGTACGTTCGATTGTCTGCAATCCGTATGCTTTGCTTCCTGATCTGTACGCAACATGCATGCCTTGTGCTACAGGATCAGGCCGTGGGGCTGGAGGCTTTCGGTGTCCCTCGCCGGCATCCCGGGAGCGTTGCTCACCGTCGGCGCGTTCCTTGTGGTGGACACGCCTAACAGCCTCATCGAGCGCGGCCGGATGGAGGAGGGCAAGGCCGCGCTCAGCAAGATCCGCGGCACCAACAACGTGGAGGCAGAGTTCAACATGATCGTGGAGGCCAGCCGCATCGCTCACGAGGTCAAGCACCCCTTCCGCAACCTGCTCCGTCGCCGCAACCGGCCCCAGCTCATCGTCGCCATTCTCCTCCAGGTATCAATGCATTGACGCATAGACAATCAGAAACGGCGACCGATGATTCGTCACAAGTTTAAACCGACCAATATAGTATGCACCATGCAATGCAGACATTCCAGCAGCTCACGGGGATGAACGCGATCATGTTCTACGCGCCGGTGCTGTTCGTCACGCTCGGGTTCAAGACCGACGCGTCGCTCTACTCGACGGTGATCATCGGAGCGGTGAACGTGCTGTCCACGCTGTCGTCGGTGTACACGGTGGACCGAGTTGGGCGCCGAATGCTGCTCCTGGAAGGCGGCGTGTACATGTTCCTGTCGCAGGCGGCCATGGCGGTGGTGTTCCGAATTAAGGTCACCAACGACGCCGACGAGATCGATCACGCCTGGGCTGTCATGGTTGTCGCCATGGTCTGCACCTTCGTCTCCTCTTTTGCCTGGTCCTGGGGCCCGCTTGGCTGGCTCATCCCCAGCGAGATATTCCCGCTCGAGACGCGATCCGTGGGGCAGAGCGTCGCTGTCTTCGCCAACCTGCTCCTCACCACCGTCATGGCGCAGGCGTTCCTCTCCATGCTCTGTCGCCTCAAGCACGTCATTTTCGTCTTCTTCTCCGCTTGGATTTTGGTCATGTCGCTCTTCGTCCTTTTCTTCCTCCCAGAGACGAAGAAAGTGCCTATTGAGATGATGACTGAGAAGGCGTGGAATCAGCACTGGTTCTGGAAGCGCTTCAAGGACGACGACGGCAGGCAGCTGTAGTTGACTAGGAGTGGCGCCAATAACTAATAATACTCTAATTTCAGTGTGTTATTTGAGCAATTGGGCTCTGCTTTTTTGCTCTAAAACAGCATTGCATGCGGCCTGTGTTAGTTCATCACTGCCAATATAATCTATACTAAATAATTACACGTCCATGAGATACGATCGATGCTGAGTTGGAGTGGCGCGACTCTTTGGAAGTAGACAGCAATTTTTTTTTCAAATCCGTGCCCATTGACACGTATTGCATTAAGAGAAAATAGAGTTTTACACGTCGTACACTTTAGCCAAAACCTTTGGCCGCAGTGCATCGCCGGCTTAAATGGCGGAGCGGTATGGATGTACTAAAAAGGTAAACTACTGGGGGGGTGGGGTGGTGGAGAAGCAACAGCTAAGGCTGTGAACAGGAACCTCCTTCGGGTGATGCATCCACTCGGGACCGCATCATGGGGAAGAGCTAGCGCAAATCCTGTCGCTTGGCGGACGAAACCTTATCGCCAAAGCAATTCCGTAGCTTGGTCGCCGGCTCGGGGACGGGAGTGCCTGACACCGCGTCGACTGGGCGACCCTCAAGCTTGTTGAGCAACAGCGACAGCGCCCTCCGGTCCGGCTGTGGATCGCGCTGGTCCTGCATCGCAGCAAGCCTCGAGGTCCATTCCACATTGGTGATTTTGGACGAGCGGAGGGTGGGGGGGCCTTGAGGACTGGCTCGTCAAGCGGCAGGGTGATCGCCGATAGGAAGTCCTGGATGGAAGCAGCAGTGGGCATCAGTGCCGGCCCTATAGGGGGGGCAGGTTGGGCGCCGGCCATGGGCCCATGCCAAGGGAGGGCCCAAGAGCAGGTATGCAATACCCTACACAATTAGCTAGGCCCAAAAAAAAAAATAAAACAACGAGAGAATTGCTGGTGCCGGCCTGCTGTGCCGTGAGTTTTCCTATCTCTTCGCTGCGGCTGTGCCGTAGATCGAGTCATCGAGCAGCCGCCGCGCGTGACTTCCTCCTCCTCCGCTCCGCCTCGTGAAGTCGTGATCGGCTGATCGCGATCGCGCCGCCGCCGTCCGCTGGCGCCGGCCCAAGGTATTCCCATCTATTCCTAATTCTTATCGTTCCTTGCTACAGCCTGCAGTTAGTAATCCGGTTCTTGTTTTCTAATTTAGGTGTTCGAGTTTTAGAATGCGGTAGAATGCGGCCTAAGAAACATTTGTCGGGGGGCTGAGAAACGAAAAAGAAAAGGACAAGAAGAGTTGTTTGTTCAATCACAAAAAGGTGCTTTAGATAAGTTTTTTCACCTTCAAGTAGTGTTGTGCCTCCCTGATAACCCTGTACAAGAAGAAGCACCATCATGAAGGATATCCGGACACTCTTGATCTCAATGCCGTCCTTGATGATTTTGCATCAAAAATGCCCGACGTAAAATCTTATCATGAGAAGCGATGGATATATATATATTCTTTTTAAGTTAATCATATTATTTCTGCAAGTACAAGTACAAATGTTTAGTTTTTTGTGTATATTGTTTCTCAATAATTATCAAACATGATACAGTATAATATATTTTTTTGTGATTGCGCCCTTGCGCGTTTTCTATATTACAATATATTATAAGATATATAATAGTCTATATGGGCCTTCACTCTGTCTTCACCCTAGGGTCCTCAAAAACATAGGGCCGGCACTGGTGGGCATGCCGACGTGCTCCCCGAGTGCCTCCCTGTTGACGAGCGAGTCCGGGGGATGTAGGGGAGAGGCGGCGAGCCGCGCCGTTGTGACCCCGTGTTGGCATCTCCCGACTCGTCCCCCTCATAACGAACACCGAGCGGGGAAGGAGCGGGCGCACGTTCGCCCGCCTAATGGACGGCGCAGCGTCCCCGAAGGCCTTGTGGAACTTCTCGGTGATGGTAGGGTCTGGGGTACGAACCACGTCCCCCGGTTGCCTGGCCCACTTGTTTGACTGCTCACGCCGCGCTTGCTTTTCCGGTCGGTGGTCTCGGAAGGCAGATTTGGCGGCCAGGCGGTCACTGCGACGCGGGACAATCGTCGTCGACCACCCTTGACCTTCGCTTGCGAGGTGGAACCTTGGCAGGTTTCGGAGGCGTGGGTGCGGAGGCCGGCAAAACGGCCACAGTGTTGGCCGAAGGAGGAGAGCGAGGGGCCAGAGAGGTGACACGCATCCTGGTCGGCGCCACCGTGGTCAAGACGAGCAGAGCGAGGCGTCGGCGTGTTGGATGCCCACGCATCCTGGTCCTCGGACCCCTCCGACACCTTCGTCACAGATTGGCGCGGGAAGGCCCTCCCGGACGGCGATGGCTGGGCCGGGCGACGCAATGTGGCAGGAGTGGGTCGGTAACGCCGAGCCCTCGGCCTCGGGCGGCGCAGAGCGACCATGCGTAGAGGCGAAGGTGGCTCAGACTGCACATCGATAGACACCAAATTTGACAAGACCAAAATTCAAACTTGACTCAACATTAATAAAATCCCATGCATAGTAAACAAAGCCAACACCTTTGATAGCTGAAAGTTGTTGTTCAACAAGAGAAATAAGACAGAAAGCATAGCAGAGCATATACCTTCTCTTTTATGGAAGCGAGCTTCATCCTGTTCTCCTCTAATCCACACCACTGTGATAATTTAGGGCAGTGGGAAATTCTAGTTCGATCTTAAGGCCTGGTGTGTCTATTCATGCTGTCCGGCAAAGACTATATGCCATCACAATCTGTTATAAATATTTCCTTGAGAGAGGCAAGATCACGCAACCATTCAAGGAGTGCTTGAATGCTTTCACAATAGTTGACTGCCAACTTCTGAAGGGAGGTGAGGTGTCGCATGCTTTGCCAACCATTCAGTTCTGGCCACTTCGTGATATGCGACTCCTGTAGTAAGTTCAGTTCTCCAAACCAATGTGATAGAGTTGACATGCTTTTGCAATGACATTACTCAATATAATATAGTGATGTGAGCTGCTTCGTTTCCTCTGGTTGTGCTTCTAGCTGCTGGTACCCAAATATCAGCAGCACCTGAAGAGATGTAAAATGTGCCGCGTACGAGTAGGAAATACTGTTATGCTGGGAGGAAAGAAATACGAGAGTTTTTAGCGCACAGAGTCCATAAATTTTTTGCGGTACTTCAGAAAATCAAAGAAAATCTCTTTTTTTTTGATATAGCAATAGCAGGCAGCTCTCCTGCAGGTGATTTCAGTTGTAGATGATAACCCCTTAACTGCAAAGCGCCTCAGGTGATTTCTTAAACCTTGATATTTACGTTTGGTCCTTAAGGTACTTTATAATATTATATAGTTGTGTTTTATATGATTTAATAATCTAGAGAATAAAGGTACATATGACAAGAATTTGTTATATTTTCACTCTTAATATAAATAAAGATCGTAAACTTATACTAGTACAAATTTTTATTTAGACATTGGTGGGTGGGTGTGTGTGTGTGTGTGGGGGTGGGGGTGGTGTTATGGCCCCTGCCTCCGCCACTACTAGCGGACGCCTCTGGATTCTCAGCTTTGCCACATACACACATACAAGCCAGAGCTCCCGCGCTTCGCGCGGGTATAAAATCAATGCACAATTTTACCAACGAAATGGCTTAAGTAGGACAATAAGATGGGAATGCATGTCAGGAATTGGTGATGCCATATTTAAGAATGTACTGGGCAAAGTTTGAGTTATTTGTAGGAAAAGCATTGAATCCAATAGCTTTTCTTTCTTCTTAGCAATCTGCATTTTGGTACTAATTATGTGATTCGGAGTTCGGATGGAGGTGACATAATTTTGCAAAGTTAAATGAGGTATAAATAAGTGGAATATAACTTGGGAATAATTCTGGAATTTTGGTAAATGCAACGAAGTTGAAAATGCATGGTTATGATATTTTCTAGAATTTTTTTCTGTATATGGAAAATAGATTTTTGAATACACCGTGTACGCCAGGTGCACGTCGCTTTTCCTGTCCATCTGATGTGTGGGTGCAGCCTGTCACGAGGCGGACCACCACTGTCTTGATGATTTTTTTTTGACAACAATGGACTTGGTTCAAGCCGTGGTGCACCGATGTAGGGGTTGGCTATTTCTCTCTTTATTTCACGTAGACCAAGTGCATATACAGAAGCAAGGGGAAAGTGATCCTATTCCTATTTGTTCACGTGACGGGGTGGAGCTTGAGTAAGGATGGCAGCGGATCGGGTTCGGGCGGGTAATCCGCGGGTTTTTGGTCCCGCGGGTTCGGTTTGGGTACAATTTTTCACCCAAACTTTTCGGGTTCGGGTTAGGGTTCGGTTTCGGGTTCGGGTTTAGTATCCCACTCGTGGATATCCAATGGATACTCGAAATAAATTATTTGGAATTAAAAATTATGTTTATAATATGTGAATAATAATTTATTTACTTAAATTATTAAGTTTATTCAAAGTTGACTCATGAAAATATTTATTATTTGTTGTCTCTTATTTATACATGTGAATATATGTATATATATCCACGGGTAATCCGCGGATAATCCGTTGGGTTTCGGGTATCCATTCGGGTTTTGGGTATCCGTTCGGGTTTCGGGTACCAGCGGTTTTTGGGTTTGGTTTTGGATTTCCACTCGAATCGGTTTTGGGTTTGGGTTCGGGTTTCAATTTCGGGTTTCGGGTTTGGGTGCATGGAGACTCCACCCGATCCGAACCCGACCCGTTGCCATCCTTAAGCTTGAGTCTGGCTCCATCCTACTCTTCTGCCCGAGCAGTAGCCGAGAGAGAGAAGGAAAGAGAGAAAGGGAGAAGGGATAAGGGCGGGTGAGATTGCGGGCCGCCGCCCGAGGCTGGTGCCGGCCGGCCATGGTGTGGTGGTGAAGTTTGGGGGCGCCGGGCGGAAATCCCGACCGCGGGGCAGCGGATGGCGCGGCGCGCGCGTCGGCCTCGGCATCTTGGCGTTGGGCGGGGCGGTGGTGATGGCGAGAATGGAGTTACGGCGTTGCGGGCTCGGGCGCGCGGCAAGCGATTGCCGGCGGACTCGCGCCCGAGGAATGGAGCAGCGAGGGCAATGCGGCGGAGCATAAGTCTGAGCCGGGCGGGCGCGGTGACAGGCTGGTGGCGGTGAGCTATGGCGAGGCGGCGGCTCGGTCCGGTGATTTCGCGACAACAGCGACCTCGTCGGTTCAGCAAGCGGTGGACGCGGCTCCGTCGCCGAGGCCGGGTCGCGATGGCGAGGGTTCGACCTCGGAGTGTTTGATGCGGTTTGGGTCGCGGTCGGTGGAGCAAAGGAGGCAACGGTGTGGAGAAATCGGGGAAGGCTCGAGAAGGTGGTTTTGGGCGCACGAATGGACGGCATACATGGCTTGGTGGACGGATCGGACGGTTGATGAGCTTTATTGTAGCTTTACTCACAAAAAAGTACTTGTGAGTTATACGATTACCGAGCATCCCCACGTTTAAAGAGAGTTTATAGATGTGATTTCTTAATTCCATTACCTATGGGGCGGCGGGGCTCAAGACCGTCACCATTGCGGATGTCAAGTTCTTATGTCCTTTGGACCTCTAGATGGGATGGGAGCCGGGGAAGGTCTACTATGGCCATACTTAGCTTACTTCCCCTGCTCTCATCTTCATTGTCCGAGGGTTAGGCTGCAGAAGGAGAAGAAGATGTAGTCTGTGGGTTTCTATGTTAGTTAGCAATTAATTAGTGCTAGCGTCGGCCGGCCTTAAGTCGGTTGATTTAGGTTTCTTTTTCTGCAATGTTGTAATGTGAGACATGTGGTTGGTTGGATCAAAGCTTTGCGGTGGCTCTATAGGAGGGGCAGGGTTCCCATTATGTTACAATTGTGTGGTGGTGTTTGTGCGAATGTAGTAATAACAATGAAAGCAGTTTGTTGGCCACTCATTGAGGAGGGGGTGGTATGGCCCCTTCCTCTGCCACTACCGATGGCCACCTCTAGATCCTCGGCTTTGCCACATACACACAAATATGATTTCTTAATTCCAATGGAAGACAAACACAACAATATGTGTTTGTGTTGACACATTACTGTAAGCGCAATAGGGCTCAAAACCGTCACCGTTGCGAGATGTCATCTTGGTGGGATGTGACCTTGGGAAGATCTATTATGACTATGCTTAGCTCACTTCCCTTGCTCTTGTCTTAAATGTGAAGGGGTTAGCTACTGAAGAAGGAGAAGAAGAAGATGTAGTCCGTCAATTTCTATGTCGAGTTAGCAATCGAGTTAGTGCCAACGCCGGCTGGCCTAAAGCCGGTTGAGTGGTTTATTTTCTTCAATGTTGTACTGTGATGAGGCAGTATGTGGTTAGTTGGGATCAAAGCTCCTTGATGGTTCTCTAGGAGAGGCAGGCCTCCCATTATGTTACAATTGTGTGGTGGTGATTGTCCGAATGCAGTAGTAACAATGAAACACGGTTTGCTGGCCACTCATTGTTCGTAGTCATTGTTATTCTCCCTGTGGTTGGCTGAGACAACAACTTCTAGCTATCAAACATCACAATCGACATTTCTTTCTTCCTCAATGCTTTTGAATTGTCCAAGGAAACTACCCAACGGCCACCTCTGGATCCTCAACTTTGCCACATACACACACATGTGATTTCTTAATCTACTACACTTATATAGATAAACCCCACTAGCTAATTCTCTCAACATGCAAGCTAGCCACCTCATCATTTCACTAACAACCCCACTAGCTAATTCTTTTAACATGCAAGCTATCCACCTCATCATTCCACTAACGATCGCATTTATGGTCAACTAGCATTTGCAATTATAATCTACATGCAAACAAGACACATCATCCACTAGCATTATGCCACGTCATCCACTAACATTAACTTATAATTGCTTATCTCTTTATATAAATAATCTTATTTCATACCATCAACAATTTTTGTGGCAACTCATGGGGTATTTGTTTTCTTGATCCTTGAGACCATAAAGTTTTTGTGTTAGAAATTCTCATTAAATAACTCACATATTTATATCTTTCATTCCATCATCAAATAATCAACTCACATGTTTATATCTTTCTTTCCATCATCAAATGATCACTAAAAAAGTCTCTTTGGGGATACCCACTAAAAAAAAATGATCACTAAAAAACTAACCTTAAATTTCCGTGGCAACACGTCTAGATTTTCTTAAAGTTACATATATTATTTGAAGACAAACACTGAAGGTATGTTAGATCATTAGCAGGCTAGTACTTTCTCAAATCTATTCTTACCGTAAACTGATAATTTTTGTGTTGTACATTCAGTTCTAAAAAATTATCCTCCATAAATTAGTGACCTATGTTCTTTTGAAGTTGAAGATCTAAGATTAAGATGATGTCTTTTTTCTTTAGTTCATTATTAAAATTATTTTTAAATTCCTCTTAGCTAGATTTACTTTTGCATACCGCGAGCAACGCGTGGGGAATTCACCTTGTTCTGCTGAAGACAAACACAAACGATAACATACATAGTGCACGTACACAAGCAAAAACTCAACTGAAAACGAAGGTCCAAACTCCAAAATGGCTAGAAACATAATTGGTATGGCCACACGGCCACACAATGATCTGTCAAGACGTTATTAAATTTGAAGATGCAACTTCAGATTTCACTTCAGGTATTTATTAAACCAGTGGGCCATGTCATGCAGGGCTTCCGCAGCACTACTGACGGCAGCCACATCATCGTCACTGTATCTCACAGCCCATCCATGCGCTACGCCGGGGAAAATTTTGACGAAGTGATCTATCTGTGGAGCAAAATGAAAAAATTGGAGAACTGATGTCACTGAATGTTTTTACGCCGAAATAAAATGATTGTTATCAAATTGTTATTTTGGCCTAACTTTTGAAATTTATATTTGAAGCAAGTTTGGATACGAAAGGAAAAAAAACCGAAGGAGTGGTGAGCTGTTATTCAAGCAGGCAGACTTAAGGAACTCAAGTGCCAAATAAAGGGCTTAATCAAGAAATAAAAAACAGAAAACAATATACTTTCAGGGGTCACGATTTGAGAGGCATCTACTATATATTAAACCTTACTACACAGTTTTGCAGATTAAACAATTTGAATGAAGTAAATATTTACTTAAGATCACATCTCCATTGTAGGTAATAAGAAAAACTATATGCTCAACGCCAAATACTTTTGCACAACTGCACTCATATTCTGTTTTGGTAAGGGAAGCCTTATTAGTTTCAAGTTCATTACATATAGTTGATACATAGATCTTTAGCATTCATATGCATTAGAACAGGTTTAGCATGGAGTTTAACTATATAGACCAAGTTATCTAATAGTGGAGTCTGAATACTCTCATATTCATGCAAATGTTAAGTCAAGGTTTCAAAGATGTCAGAACTTACCCTAGAGTTTGCTGACAGGATCTGCTCAAACTCCTTTAACAATTCTGGGGGTGATGCTTTGTCAATTTCAGCTCCAAGTATAGAAATGTGGCATTTGATCTCTGAATATTAGATAGCACATCAAAGAGTAAGCATTTCTGGCTCTTGCATTAGCACAGTTTTATCATGTATAAGGGGGAAAACTATCATAATTTATTTGACCTTTAATGTCATCAACAGTAAGTAAAGAAGGGTGTAACAATACAGCTGCCTGGATCTCGTGAACTTTGGCCAGCTCGACAACGATCTTTGCTGAAAGTTGTGCAATAAAGTGTCAAGGGCTTAGCGTGGCGAGAAAAGAGAGGAAGGGACTAGTTCAAAGTTAATTTGCAACAAAGAATTTTTTTCAAGTATACTAACAAATATATCCAAATATTTGTATTTACCTCCCCAGCAGTAACCTGCAGCCCCAATGGTAGCCACTCCCTTCTCCTTTAGAGCAGCAATTACTGGTTTTGCCTCTTCAAATGCCTTTTGCTGTTACAAGAATCAATCTCAGTGCTCAGTATAAAATGAGGGATAAAAGGGAACAAGTAGGCAAGTACTCATAAGACATAACCCCTAACAGGTGACTCCTACATCAAGAACAAGAAGCATTACTTTGCTTCAAAATAACCCTGCCCCCTGGGTACTGTAACAATCAAAAGGTCGACGAAAAGTTCAGAAGACAACATACTGGAGAATGTGCCTGCAACCACATTGCACGATCACTGGGGATTGCTGGGGTCGATTGGATCTCCATGCAGGAAAGCAACGTTATCCGCTATCTTCCTACATGAGAAAATTTTTTTGCCATCAGTGTAAAAAAAAACAACTTTTAGAAAGCAGTAGCAACTACATGCAATTCAAAGAACCCTTGGCAGATTCTAACACTATGCAGTGAAGCAATTTGCACCAGACTGTCTACAGCAAACACCCAAGTCTGACTGGGGTCTTTTATTTATGCGCTTTACATACATTTTTTCTCTGTTAACAACAGTCCCTATAAGGCTAGAATTGGGGATTAGCAAAGGCAAAAATATTGTGCCAGCAGATGATGTTTGAATGAGTTAAATTTTCTGAAAAGAAAATGGCAATGGTAATACTAATTACATGAGATCAGGTGTAAACTAGCATATGATGAGATGGGGCAATACACACTTTCAGAGTCATAACGGGCAATAGCTCTAAATCGATAAAACAACCATATGGCCATGGCGCTGCAATTAACAAATCCAAGGGTTCCACCTTGTCTATTTCAGAGGGGTACCTCAGCTTTGGCGCCTCATACCCTGTGAAGAAGGGGAATAATATTTCGGGTGATTCTTGTAGGCTAATCTTGGAAATGAAGTACAAGACTTGATATTTGCAATTTAACTGAGGCAATTACCGAAGACGTCGGAGACGAGGATGACGGCAGCTTTGGACTCCGCCGAGCCGGCGACATAGGCCTTGAGCCCGCCGAAGTCGTCGACGACCTCACCGACTCCGGCTGCCGGGTTCAGCGCCGGCGGGCTCTCCCAGCAGTGCGAGCTCGCCATCCTCTCAGTTCTTTAGTTTTCCGAGTTGCAGTTGCAGAGTGCTGCCGTTGGACTGGACTGGAGTCTGGAGCGCTCAAACGAATCAATCAGTTTGACAATTGGCATCAAGTGATTAGTGAAGCTGACGGCCGGCGAGAGCACGCCCTGGCTCAGAATTTTTGTAGAAAAAGAAAGGTGGTTGAGGGTGATGTGTGTGTGTGTGACCTCACTGCTGATGCAATTCAAGATAGTGCCTGCCTGACTAACGGGTTTGGTCGATCGTTCGTACATGCCTGGTTGCTGTGGTGAAGAGGAGGGAATACCAGCGTAAATATAGGCGCGCCACAATACTAAAAACTTGCAAGATATCTTCGTTTGAACGTGTGTGTTCTTTTCCTCAAAATATATGATGCCCCATTCAATTCATGAATTCAATATAAAGTCGTTTTTACTGTCTCTAGAATGACATGATTATTACAGTATTAACCCTGGACTCGAGTCCCCGCACTATATGTAGAATGGACCTTGCGTCAGCAGTGAGATCACAGCACTGATCAGTCACCTTGCGCCGCCGGCCAGCTTCTTTTTTTCTTTCTCTGCACGAAAGCTCTTCACGGTTCAAATCCATCTATCTATAAATATAGGAGTAAGTACTCCCTCTGTTCCAGAAAACTTGCAATTCTCGCTTCGGAAAAAACAGTATTTTTCAAACTGCCGGCAATTATTTATTAAAATATATAAAAATTTTATACTAAGTAATTAGTATCATTGGAAAGATCTTTAAGTCTAGTTTTTAACAAATTTATTTGGAGATATAAATGTTTGCGTATTTTCTACAAAGCGTAGTCAAAAGTTGAGTCGGTTTGACGGACACGCTTCCCATAGTTGCAAATGAAATGGAACGGAGGGAGTACATAAATAAATATATAAATAAATAAACTACTGTATATATCCCATCGTCCCGACTCCCGAGGCAGCATCCACAAACAAAACTAAAGAAAGAACTACTCTGTGTGTCTGGGAGAGAGAGAGAGCATGGCAAGCTCACACTGCTTTGAGAACCCGCCGGCGCTGGAGCCAGCCAGCGGAGGAGGACAAGTCGTTGACGACTTCGGCGGGCAGAAGGCCTACGTCACCGGCTCCGCCGGGTCAAGGCCGCCGTCGTCCTCATCTCCGACGCCTTCGGTAATCTCCGAGCCCCAAGTCAAGCTTCAAACTTCTTGTGCTTTTATTTGCTAGCATAGTAGCAATGAAATCCGTTCTTCGTTTTTGTAGGGTTCGAAGCACCAAATCTGAGGTATGTACGCTATGAATACAATGATCTATTTAGCTTTGGCTTTACTTTTTTCTTTCATTATAGTCATCATCCAAACTTTAGAGCCGGTGAGTTGTTGGCAGTGGTGGGGAAAAATTCAGTAAAGCGCAAGAACAGAGCACCTGCTAGTCTCACTCTGCTGACGACCTTCTAGTCTGAGCTGGCTAGTTGCTAACTTGTTAATTGCTATAAGTCATAGAGTAGTTAATAGCTCTGCTCAGCCTGGGCCCTGTGGGGTTTAAAATTTGTCCGATAGGTTATTTAAAGTTTGAATCGCATTAGCTTTAGTTATGATTACATCAGTAACTGATGGTACATGTTTAATTTATCTCGAGAAGGAAGATAGCGGACAAAGTTGCTTCGTCCGGTTACTTTGTTGTGGTGCCAGATTTCCTGCATGGTGATCCATATGACCCCAGCAATCCCAATAATCCTGGAATGTGGATGCAGTCGCATAATCCGGTTTGTCTTCTCTTCAACCTTATTCTAATACTTTTTTTTTTTACGAAATCTAATCCTTTTAATTACAGTAGTAATTTTGTTAGATAATGATTACAGTAGTGAATTTGACTGTGTGGGAATGTACATTCGTTTGTAGTTCATAGCTAGTGACTAGTGAGTAGTACTTTATTTTGAGATTCATAGTGTCAGCCCTGTAGAAATCATTTCTTGAAAAACAAACAAAACTGTAGATGTCGTGACAAAATGAAAATTCCCAAGCAGAGATGAAATACAGATAGAATACTAGTATTTGTTCAGTTTTTTTTTTTTAAAAAAAGTGGTATTTGTTTGTTTCTGAGATTCAAAGTTGGATGTACACACCCGTATAGGTATCAGAAATCTAACTTCGAGTTTCAATTCAGATTCAATTAAAGTGAGGATATTAAATTTCCAAATTCATATATGAATGTCTATTTAGTATTTGAACCTCTTGATGGACTGACGTTGGGAAATGTTCATCCAGTTTTCATCCTTACTGCCAAGATCTGAGTCTAAATAATGCTCCAGCTTGAATGATCATTTTATAAATATTCTATTTTACATCCCTCAACTGGGTTAAGAACAGTTTTCAACCTTCACCCACAAAATTTTCAATTCACTTCTTAACCCTTAAATATCAAAACCTCACTTTTCTACCTTAGCTCAAATTTGAGGTAGTTTTTTGCGTGACATGTCATTGACATAATTTCACTGTTCACCTAAACAATCATAAGGCATTTCCATTCAATTGCTCATTTATTCCGCTTAGTTATCTATTTTGCTCAAGAATGGGTAAACGATAAGTGATTGATAGTTTTCTTTTTGAGCATATTAGTGATTGATAGTTTAGTGTTTATTGTTTAAGTGAACATTATCTCGTTGTTGATCAAGCATAAATATTTATTTATTCAATAAATTAGTAGAGTATATTGGAGAACTTTATTTTCCCACTTGTAACAATCTAAGTTTATTGGAAAATTAAAAAAATATTTATGGAGGGAGTATTTATGTAAGTTTCAAATTTTAAACTTCAAATGCTATACATAGCCTTTAGTTATGTTATGACATCAATGCCATCTCACCAAAATCACTCTAAATTGAAAAGTCAATGATTTTTGTAATTGAAGGATGCAATATAGACTTAGCTCATAGTTGAGGGATGCAAACTGTTCTTTTATTAAATAGGGTATGATGGCTTAGTGTATCTAACATGCTAAGCTATAGTAAGTTCCTTTAGCGAGGTATTTTGTTACAAGCAGATATTTCTGTCTTGTGGTAGCACTCAACATGGTTTTAACGCTCTCTCCAGGGATATACATCTACTTTACTTACTAGTTTCATATCCGAGTCTTGAGATTGATGGTGTTTTGTTAAGGCCTCACAATCAATAATTGAAATAATAATTGTTTCTCCACTTCTACAGATCCTTTTCTGGCTCAACTGTTTCCTTAGTCTATGATTTTATATATCCTTGACAAAACATTTTTGAGCAAAACAAAACATTTTTTCCCAAAATTGACTCTTTTAATAGAAAATGCATTTTTTTTTTTTTTTTTTGTGATGAATAGCAAACTGCATTTGAAGAGGCAAAACCAGTGATTGCTGCTATAAAGGAGAAAGGAGTATCCAGCATCGGAGCTGCAGGTTATTGTTGGGGTGGTAAGAAGGATTCTCGCACCATTTTATTTTGAGCTTTTTGCAACCTAAAAAAATGCCTTGTGAGCATCTCTCTGTTCTTAAACTGTAAGCACTGGAAATTTGAACTCTTTCAGCAAAGGTGGTTGTGGAACTGGCGAAAGTTCAGGAGATCCAGGCTGCTGTATTGTTACACCCTTCTTTACTGACTGTCGATGATATCAAAGGTCAACTACTTTGCAAAAATTTCTTCCCTGACACGAAAAAAAGTTGTTCTGATACTGCAAGAGCTTGAATTGCTTACGCACTGATATGCTATCATCTAATCTAATACTCAGAGGTCAAATGCCCCATTTCCATACTTGGAGCTGAAATCGATAGGTTATCCCCGCCGGAATTGTTAAAGCAGTTCGAGCAAATTATTTCAACTAACTCTGAGGTAAGTTGTACTAGCCGTATCTTTGAAACCTTGATCTGCTTTAAGCTAGAACTTTTACATGTATATGGTGTTCAGATTCCACTGAATTAAACTGTCATGCAAAACTCCATGAGTACCAAAACAATTGGCTCTGAGGGTTTTTTTTACCAGCAACAGAGGACGAGTGTGTCTTAAGTAGGTACTATGCTGTGCATTACGTGTTAGTAATAGAGTACTACCTCGGGTTCCAAAAAAAAAAAAAATGAAGAAGTGAAAGTGACTTATAATTTGGAACGGAGAGAGTAGTTACTTCCGATTGTTTGAACTTTGAAACCCCAAAGTGATCATATTTACCTTTTCGGCCTCTCTCGTTATAACTCAAACAAAACTTTTGCCCTTTTGGACCATGTGAGTTCAGGTTAAAATATTTCACAGAATCATCAGTTCTCCATTTTTTTAACTGCAGATCGATCACTTTGTCAAAATTTTCCCTGGCGTGGCGCATGGATGGGCTGTGAGATACAGCGACGATGATGCATCCGCTGTTGCAAGTGCGAAGGAAGCTCTGCAAGACATGAGCCACTGGTTCAATAAGTACCTGAACTGAAATCTGTAGCGGCAGTTCTCCATGAAATAAGCTCCTGATGATGAATATTATGCAACCATCCTGTGAAGGCTATATCGACAGGGATTTTTCAGTCTCCAGCAGTGATTTGAACTTCTGCTTGCGTATGGGTGCTATGTATTTTAAAAGTCTACTTGTTTGTGGTAGTTATACTATATATATGTAAAGAATATTATGGCCTCTTGTGCCATTATGGCCTCTTATGCCATTTATATCATTTACAAATATTTGGGTCCCCAAAATACAAGATAAAAAGGGATTGCACGAAAATCCAGCAAAGTGAGTAAAAACCAGCCAACACTAAGAGAAAAATGAGCAAGATAAGAATCGACTAGAGCATCAACCAAAGCCACTAGAGAAGATGGTGAAAGTAGTTCAATAGAATATTGTTTTTCAGGTTTTTCATTTATAATTTGGAATTATATATACTAAGCTTTAATAAAATTTTTCCTTTTCAGGAAAAAGAGAGGTTCGAGCTGGATTAAATATGAATATATTTTTTTTTTTGAGATTACACAAAGTACAATGTAGACGCTCAACACGCGACGCAAACCCTACCCCTATGAGCACCTTCGAAGGATTTCGCCGGCAAATCTTGAAGTTCGAAGTCACCACAGGAGCGCCTCGCTATAGACGGAGACGTCGCATACCACTTAATGTATAGCGCCGGAAAATCCTGAAATAAATCCAGAATAAAGTGTAACACCCGAGGATTTGAACCCTGGGTGGGAGCCCCCTAACCAATGGTCTTTACCATTGCGCCGTGAGCCCCCTTGACAAATATTTTTTCCATGTCACGGTATAGACGTATACACTCAAAATTTAGTACCAATACGAGAAGCTAGATGATAGGGCAATTGCAAGGAGTAATGATCACTAGCCAATAATATTTGGATGAATGGACGCCCAGATATGTTAACCTTTTAGTATATGGCCAAAAGAAGTCACTATGTTCTTAAGGTCTATAACTGTAGTGTTGAAAATAAATTTAAAGTATCATTTGCATGCTGCTAATAAAATTGGCTAGAAATATCCTTATATATTTCTCTCTTATACAACGCATGTCATTACTAAAATGATAGCTTCTTTAGGTTGTCCACGTAATCTTGGTCTTGTATTTAAAGTACATCACCTAATTACAACACTATTTTAAAAATAGCTTCTTTAGGTTGTCACAAAATCTTGGTCTTGTGTTTAAAGCATACCACCTAATTACAACACTATTTTAATAATAGCTTATAAATAAGCATAAAAGACTTAAAATATAACACCTAATTACATATAATTTTTTTACATCAGGATAAAATGGTCAAATGGCCCAACATGCGGTAAATTAGGCACTGAAACATTTGCGTAAAAAATTAGGCACTAAAACAATTAAAAGAAACACAACCTTAGCCTGTGAAAAACTATTTCACCCACTTGCATGTTGCACATAAGACTAAAAGATCAAGCTAATAATTCCTTAGGGCTAACAAACTAGACATGGCTTTAGCAAATAAGTTTCACTACTAATTTTTTACCCTGTTACATCGACAATTTTTTGATGTAATAGGGCCTAAATTGATGTGATAGCTTGGTGTCGCATCAGTTTTGTGTTTGATGCGAGCCGATGCAAGTGCTCTTGATGCAATAGCCTTTCACATCGGTTACTTGTTGTTGATGCGAGAAGCAACTATTGCATCGCCATCCATTGTCTCTTGCATCAAAATTGAGAGATGCAATAGCTTATTGCATCGAAATCATGTTGATGCAATACACTTATTGCAACGACTATTGTTTGATGCGAGAGACTATGTTGCATCAATATTAGGTTTGATGCCATATAATCTTGTGCATCACCATTTTGATCCGATGCAAAAGGTTCTATTGCATCACCATTTTGGTTCGATGAAATAGGAAATATTGCATCAACACTATGTTCGATGCAATTCGAGCTATTGCATCGACATGAGGTTCGATGCAATTCAAACTATTACATCGACATGAGCTTGGGTGCAATACAAACTATTGCACCGACATGAGATTTCAAGGACAACCAAATATTGCATCAAATTCATTGCGCATAAATTCATAAAATTACAAAATTCAATGGCACAAACTGGCAATATTATTAATAATTTGGATCCTAAGCATTCAATCGTTTGTACAATGTAAGTCAAATGCCTTCCTATTTCGAATAGGTAATTGCAAAGTTGAACTACATTACAAACTACTAACTTATGCTACAAATAGGCAATCATAAATAGAAATACATGTCTCTTAGCACAGAACAACATGGCATCTTTCTCGTTGCACAATATTTGAATCATTTTAGCTTTGCCAAGATTCGCTCAAGGTTGATCTTTTCTGAAAAGGTCAAAATGACATGCATTAGTAATATATATAGTTGATCACACATTTGGAATCAAACATAGACAACACATGATAGACAACATCATTTTTGGGTTTAACAAATAGAATGGATAATGAATCCAAACTATAAACACACAAGGCATGAACTCTTGATTGCTCATGTTAAGTGAACAAACATACATGTATAAGTGAACAAAGTTCATGTTAATAATGTGGACAACAACTTACAATGACACCTGATTGTTCATACCTTTCCTCCTCTCTTTTTTGTGTTGTCACCTTTTATTTGCAGCAATAGTCCTCAGTGCTTGTGATGTAATAAATGTCACTGTCTCATTTCTATCCTTATCATTTGCGAAAAGTGATCTGTTGGCGCTACGAGTGAGGCGACTAAGTTGGATACTCTTTTGTTTGCTAAACAGTACACTATCTGCTACAGTCTGTAAAAACCAAAACATTTGCTTGATGTTTTGGAAGAGACAAGAAAGTCTGCCAAAAGAAACAAAACATGTCAACCTACAATGCATTGTAGTTTAGATCCAAATCATCAACACGCATTGAAATATGAACCTCCAGATTAGATCCAAGTTGCCTTTAGTTTTGATACAGTAAACGGCGGTAGATGAAAAAAATGATAAATACTTCACAACAATATCGGATCCAATAACAAAAATTACGGTGCCTACAGACTCACCTGATGCATAGAGTAGAGAGCTTTTACCATGTCTGGTGTTTTATGACCTACCACTGCACTGATCTGCACATTCAGATTCACCAAACAGGATTTAGAAAGTCCAAAAGACAGTTTTCCCATTATGCCTCAAGAGATGGACAACCCAAACCTTTTCCCAGTCTACTCCATGTGTATGGTAGGCTTTATAGGAGTACAAAAAGTTCATCTTCAGTCCATGTGGGATCTAAACCTGTGGTTTTCCTCTTCTACAAAATTGAAGCATTTTTATGAAGATAATATGGTACTACAATTGAAGGCATCATGTACAACCTATCGATTGATAATCCTCATGAAATTAACTTCCAAAATAAACATATTGCTTTTAATTTATACCTTACTTGAACTATGTGCACCCTCATGCTGTTGTTTATCCTCATATCCTACTATTCTGATCTTCTTAATTTTTAGAGAAACGTTTTCTGAACCCATGGAACTTGATTATAGGCCCAAGAAGTATTGCTGCAAAGGGGCAAATACCAGCTCAGTTTATAAAGCAGAGTATCAAAAGAATATGACTTATATTAGTATAATTCCCTCCGAAATTCAGAAGTTTCACGTGCTTGATTTATTCTAAGTTAAGATGCTGTGAACATGGAAAAAAAAATAAATTAAAAGAAAGAAAGAAAGATGAGATTCTTTTCAAGAGTTTTATTTATTGACCACATTAACCGGAATCGTGATTGCACTTCAGTCATATTTGATAATTTTTCGACAATAGTCATCTTGATTTCATACTCTAAACAGACGTAGTGTTCAACAGTACTGTAGCATCCACACGGCCAAAAAGAAACACGGACAGTACTGTAGCATCCACACGGCCAAAAAGAAACACGGACTGATCTGGTATACACCCACAGTGGCCGAGCTAAAAGTAAACCTATCACGCTTAGCAGATTCTAGCAAATCATTCTAGTTGTTACAACAATGAACTTGCACTGAACAAGGAAGACACTAAGCTAGCAAAAGGAAGTAATGCATGCAAGAACATAAAAGAGGCATAGAGAATATCCATTCTCCACTCAGTAATACCACTCTAGGTGTCACAATAATGAACTTGCACTGAACAAGGAAACCATATTTTCTTCCATGATTTCGGGTTGTTGCCATAATCTGCTAATCTACAATGGAGCACCAAAGAGTCACAAAGACTCTGTTTAGCTCACTTGAGTCATCAAGTCTCCATTAGAGAATACCCATTCTCCACTCAATAATAGTGGGATTCAAACAGTGGACACCAACATGAGCCTCCCAACAAAAAACTCCACCGACCGGGAAGATCACTTTATCCTCCATCAAGCCATCTAGTTGCTAGAAGACACCAAGAGGAACAAGTCTTCAACATCTCTTAGCCAAGAACACCAGACATAGCACACTCTAACAATTTGAAATCTAGGTTTACATGGCTCTCATACACTTCATAGCTAGAGTCCCTCTATATGTGCCTCACATCTAGGATGAGCAACACCAAATGATCTAGAGAAGGCACATATATGTAAGTTGTGGAGACCCTGTTAGCCATTAATTAGAAAAAAGTCTACAGAACACAGATATTGCTAGAAAATATGGTGAAAGTCCTCAGTCTTGGTGAATATCCTTTCCTACTCACTAGTGATTTATCCCATCGTCTAGGCCAACCAAACCATGCATGTGGGTAGCAAGTGACTAACTCAAAGTGAATAAAATTGTTGCAAAACACAGGTTAGTCACAAACACTTATGTCCATAAATCATTAAAACCCAAAATTCAAAATTGGGACCTACATTTGTGAATTGGTGATATGAAGAGACGTCAACCAATTTGTAAGACATCCCAACCCTAGAAACTATTTCTAGGAATTAAGAAAGGTTATAAAAAATTGAAAACAAATAAACTTGGGATTTCTACTCAAAATATGCACACCTACATTCTGTAGGATTTCAGATTTGAACCCATGATGATCTCAAGCCGTGTACAAGGCATCCAACTAACCTGCCACATATAGACACTTTTCACCAAATATTGGATGCTACTCTCTCCGTCCCAAAATGTTTGTAAACTTGCGCTTCGAGAAACAACTTTAACAAATTATATATTAAAAAATATTAATATTTATCATACATAATTAGTATCGTTGGAAAGATCTTTAAACCTAGTTTTTTAACAAATTTATTTGAAGATACAAATGTTGCACGTATTTTGTACAAATCGAGTCAAAGTTGTGGCATGAAAACCAAAAACGACTAACATTTTGGGAGGAAGTACCCTTTTATATTATTTTATATTTTTATTCATATTTAACTGCCTAAATGAAATAATTTCTATAGTAAGGATGGCTGTGGGAAGCCGGTGGTTGGAGGAAGAAGCCTAGAGAAAAAAAAAAAATAAAAGAGACCTTGAAAGAAATGTTCGAAGAAGATCCAAAATACTTGGTCAAAGTCGTTAAACCAAAAGTTCAACATTCCATCTTAGCAGCCTTGAAGTGGGTCCACATGAGTAATATATATATATATTTGTACGAGTTGAGTAAGTCCACATGGATATATATTCCATCTTAGCAGCCTTGAAGTGGGGTTATTTGTTTTTTGTGTAAGCATTCTTTTAACAGTTCACGTCTCACGTCTGTACGAGTTGAGTAGGTCCACATGAGTAATATATATCCATCGAAATTGTGTGGTTGAGCAGTTTTTTTTTTGGGAACAATTTGGAGGGGCCGAGGCCTCTACAGTGATTTATTAAGAAAAAACGATACAAAGTTTACAAATAAAGAAAACAGGGGACGGAGAGACAAGTCTAAGAAACAAAGAAAGAAACAAAAAAAAAGATCCACATAAGGATGAACTCTAAGCCAGACTTTGAATCCATGACAAAAGAAGATTTTCTTGACCAGGCTTTACTCTATGCCGTAGAAGCATAAGTTCTCTGAAAAATATACGTCTCCAATCAACAAGATTCGGACTTATTCCTTTGAAGATGAGGTCATTTCTTGCCGACCAAATTGTCCAACACATAAGAACTATTATGAGAAGACCAGAAGACAAGAGTTCCAGGAATTTTGACTATAAATGGCCATCTTTGTTTAATGATATTATCGAGGCCATCTTTGTTTAATGATATTATCGAGTCTCTTGATCTTAAGGAAACAGTTATGTCGGGCCGCCAATATACTTGGGCAGGTCAAGGTGACAACTCAACCTTTGAAAAGTTGGATAGAGTTCTTGTTAGTACAGATTGGGAAGATAAATTTCCTCATTCCACGGTTGAACCAAGAGATAGAAATATCTCGACCACACGCCTCCGGTCCTCAACACGGGAGCTTCCACTCACCAAACCGAGCAACGGCCCATCAAATTTGAGAGGGGCTGGCTGATTTGGGATGGTTTTTTTTACATGGTTGCCAACATTTGGCAATCTGCTCAGGTAGTTCACCATTAGAAAGGTGGCAATCCAAGATTCGCAGGCTTAGACAACATCTCAGGGATTGGGCTATGCATATAGCAGGAGCTTACAGAAAAGAGAAGAAGAGACTTCTAGATCTTCTAGATAATCTAGATAAGAAGGCTGAGTTTGACCAGATGTCCGATCAGGACATTAATCTTAAACATTTTCTAAAAGAAAGGCTGGTGCTTCTCTTGAGAGAAGAACTCAAGTGGTATGAGAGAGCTAAGGTTAAAACCCTCCTAGAGGGAGATAATAACACAAGGTTCTTCCATCTAGTGGCTAATGGAAAGCATCGAAAACAACACATTTATAAACTTGAAATGATCAAGGTGTTCTTGTTGGAGATGACCAACTCAAAAGCCATATTACTCAGTACTATAAAGACATATTTGGATCTCCGGATGCCTCGGAGATTACACTTCTTGAAGATCAAATTTCGGATATTCCACAAGTATCTCTAGAGGAAAATGCTTTACTCATTAGCGACTTCACAGAATCTGAAGTGAGGTCTGTTATTTTTTTTTCAAATGGAGCATAATAAGGCTCCAGGCCCCGATGGATTCCAAAAGGAATTTTATCAAGTCTTTTGGAATGTGATTAAGGACGAACTAATGGCTTTGTTCTCGGATTTTCATAAAGAGGACTTAAACCTTTACAATTTGAATTTTGGGATTATTTCTCTAATTTCAAATTTTTTATAAAAAGTTGCCACGAAACAGTGAATAACGTAGCCAAGGCTGTGGTGAGTCCTACGCGAAACCGTCTTTATGCCGGCGGGAATATCATGGAAGGAATAGTTATCCTACACGAAACTATCCATGAGTTGCACACCAAGAAGCGAAATGGGGTCATTATTAAAATTGATTTTGAAAAGGTTTATCGCCAAAGAGTTGTAGATGGATTGAAGGAATGGTAACTGGGGGAAGTGTGGGGATCAAAGTTAATGACAAAACTTGTCCTTAGTTCCAGACTAAGCGAAGGCTCCAACAAGGTGATCTGATGTCGCCTATCCTATTTAACATCGTGGCTAAGATGCTTGATCTCCTTATTAATAGAGCAAAGGTAGATAGTCAAATAAGAGGCGTAATCCCTCATCTTTTAGATGATGGCTTGTCAATTCGCAATATGCGGATGACACCATAATCTTTCTTGATCATGGACTAGAACAAGCAAAAAATCTAAAACTTTTACTTTGTGCTTTTGCACAATTATCATGGCTAAAGATCAATTTCCACAAGAGTGAAATCTTATTCTATGGTGAGGCTAAAGAGATAGAGGAATTTTATACCAATCTATTTGGTTGTAATGCAAGCGAATACCCTTTTAGATATCTTGAGATTCCAATGCACCATAGGCAACTCCTTAATTCTGAATGGAGACAAGTTGAAGATCGTTTTGAGAAAAAAAACTCTCTTGTTGGAAAGCTAAGTACTTTTCGTATGGGGACGTCCGGTCTTGCTCAATTCGGTACTTATCAGCCTACCCATGTTTATGATGTCCTTCTTTGAAATCCCAAAGGGGGTGCTCAAAAATCTTGACCATTTCAGATCAAGATTTTTCTGGCAAGGATCATCTGAGAAACACAAGTATAGACTTACTAAATGGGACATCCCTGTGTTAACCTAAGGACCAAGGAGGTCTTGGGATCCTAGATCTATATCTACAAAATAATGCCTATTGGCTAAGTGGTTGGTGAAATAGCTAAATGCTGATGGCATGTGGCAAACTTTACTGACAAATAAATATCTAAGATCCAAGTCCCTCACACAAGTACAAGCCAAACCCTATGATTCGCATTTTACGGAGAGGTCTGATGCGTATCAAAGAGGAGGTGTTGACCAATGGTTCCTTCAAAGTCCTAGATGGGACCAAAACACGGTTCTAGGACGACACCTGGGTAGGAATGGTGCCACTTAAAGTTAAATACCCATCACTTTATAATATTGTGCGTGATCCTCACGCAAGCTGGGCAAAGGTTATGACTACAAGTCCTCTCAATGTTTCTTTCAGGAGGGCTTTGGTGAATAATAAATTAGTAGAGTGGCACAATCTAGTAGCACATGTCGATATGGTGGACGATTCAGATCTCTTCAAATGGAACCTAACCAAATCTGGGTTATATTCTGTTCGATCGTTCTATTTGCATCTTATTGACACACCACCACGGTTTCGACATAGAATGATCTGGAAATTAAAGATTCCTCTAAAGATTAAGATTTTCCTTTGGTTTCTTCAAAAAGGAGTTGTTCTAACTAAAGATAACCTCGCGAAAAAATGGAAAGGTAGCCTCAAATGTTGTGGTTGTAATAGGGATGAGACTATCCAACATCTCTTCCTTGATTGTCCTTATGCGATTATGGTTTGGAGGATTATCTTTTTTTTTTGCTACTGGTTTGACTCCACCTAGATCAATGAGTCATATGTTTGGAAATTGGCTTACTAATCAACAGAGTCGATTAGAAAATTGATCTGGGTTGGGGTTGCCTTTTTGTATCTTTGTGCCATTTGGTATTTGTTGAAATGATATTATTTTTAACGAGGGTCAAAGTGAATTCAATTTTTGCGGGTTATCTTCAGCGGAGCGTCTTGGAATGCGTTTCTGGGCGCAGCTTTGATGCGTGATGAGCAGGCCAAGAACACACTCTCTGTCATGAGCAAAAATATTGAGATGATTGTTTCAGAGCTTTCTTACGGAGAGTGGAGTCATATTTATCGTTCGCTTTAGTTCTTTTATCCATCTTAGAGACTGGTTGTGCTCTTTTCGTTTTAAGTTTTTGTAATAATTATATGTGTACGCCTCCAGACATGGAGGCCGGATGTTTTTTTTTATTGGAAAGTGCTTCCATTACTCATAACATGCCGCCGAATCGGTAACAACCAGCGAACGCATACAATAGGGAATGCTATCCACAGCCGGTACAGCTCCTGTACTCAAACTTGCTCCTAGACTATGGCCTCCATGAAAAACTGAGAGTCAAGCTGTGCTCGCATTGTAGAGCGTGGTTGAGCAGTTCAGCTATCTAGAATACTAGTCAAAGAAACCGATGCATGATGGCATGACACCGCTACTCGCCTACTTCTGAAACGTTTCGAGGAAGAGTCCGCGCCACCTCAGGAAGGTTCTTCTTCGGCTGTTCTAGTCGTTTTTACTCTAGTCACGCAGCAGCTTACCTTTTAAGTACATCCATACCGCCGTTTAAGCCGGCGACTATTAAAAGTGTGCTTTCGTGCGCTGCGACCAAAGGTTTTGGCTAAAGTATGCGACGTGTAAAACTCTGTTCCCTCTTAATGCAATACGTGTCAATGGCACGGTTTCGAAAAAAAAAAGAGTCGGTGAGAGCCCTCAGACGCATCAAAAGTTTCAGAGTCAAGCACCAGTTTTTACATGAACTTTATTCAGAACGACAAAGCATCCGTGGTTTTGCCGATTGGTGAAAACGATGCCCACACTACACAACCCATAACGTAGCAAAGCTCGTCGATTATTGGTGATCACACTGCCACTATGTATATATAACACGAGTTGTCCCCTCGCCGGCCGGCTCGCCCATGGAGCCTGCCGCCTGCCGGAGGCACGTAGCAACGTTCTCACTGCGCCGCAAACCCAACGGCCACCGCGCTATTGAACGGCCTCTGGCCGTCGCAATCGAGGTCGCTCCCGTACCCAATGCCGAAGACATCGCAGTAGCGCTTGTAGAACCCGATCCGGTCGGTCACCCGGGGTCGGCCCCGTGCCCGCACTCGATCCCGCCGTTGATGACGTTGGTGACCACGCCGTACCCTGGCGCGCCCCGGCCGGCCGCCCTGTCCGCGGCCGTGGGCGTCCACTGCCCCCGTGATCACGGCGTGGCACGACGGCTTGTTGTCCCGCGCGGTCATCCAGAACCACAGCGCCGTCTTGAAGGATATCACCGCGTCCGTCGCCACGAGCTCCGGGTTGTTGAGGAGGTCCACGCCGATGGCTCTCCCCGCCGGCCCGTAGTTGTAGTTGCTGATCGATGCATGGGATGAATGAGTTCGCCGACAACAAGAGACAATCATGGATGCAAAATGCATGTTTGGTGGCTTACAAGGAGATCTGGATGGGGCCGCGGCCGAAGTACTTCTTGCCGGGCGCGCACGGCCACTCCGGCCGCGGATCGCAGTAGTCGGACGGCGGGCTGCTCTCCTCTTTGAAGCAGTAGCCCCAGGAGAAGGGTCCGTCTGGCGCGGTCGACCACCCGCCGGTGGTCTCGTGGGAGGTCTGGCCAAGGAACGCTGCGACCTCCCGCTTCCGCTGCTCGTCGCCGCCCGTCGTGCCGAAGTCCGGGAACGCGGCCGCGGCGGCGAGGAACGCGTCGTAGGTGTAGAACCCGCGGGCGGCGCACGCCGCGTCGTTGCGGTGGAGGAGCAGCTGCTCGAAGAGGTCCCTCGGCACCACGGACGCCACGCCGGGGCCCGCGGGTCCCGGCGGGCTCGGGCCGCAACCGGTGCACTGGCTCTGGCACCCGGCGCCACAGTAGTCGGAGGTGCTGCCGCAGAAGCCGAATTGGCTGCAGCAGAGGCAGTTACCGCACGTCGCGCCGCCGGCCTGCGACCCGCACCGCTGGACGCAACCGGTGCACTGGCTCTGGCACCCAGCGCCGCAGTAGGCGGAGGTGTTGCCGCAGAAGCCGAATTGGCTGCAGCAGAGGCAGTTACCGCACGTAGCGCCGCCGGCCTGCGATCCGCACTGCTGGCCGCTGGCGAGCGCGAGCGCCGCGGCCAGGACGCAGCACAGGACTGCCGCCGCCGCTGTCGTCGCCTGGCTCGGGGCTGCTCCTGATGTCGACATACTTTGGTCTTTGCTGCCGGGTAAGGCGCGGACTGCCGCCATTTTATACACATGGATTCTGCCATCGCTGTGGAGCAAAGTCGTCGCAGGTTGCTTCGTTGCGCTATCCGCCTGTCCACTCCATGTCCTTGAGATGAGAGGAGCACGTGGAGACTTTGGCACGTTCGTTGAACATGGAACATCTTGGGCTTTGAAGGATCATGTTTCTTACACCCCGCTCCGGCCCTTTTTAACTATCGGTTTCATTTTCCCTTAAAAAAAACAACCGGTTTCATTTTTCAGAAGTCAATTTGTTTTAAAAAAATCAAACATACTCCACTTTGATCAAATATAGTTCATAATCAGTATCATTGGCTAGATCATTGTAAATATTTTCTATAAATCTAGTCAAACTTAATAAAGTTTGATCAGCATGCGCCTCACAGTGACACTTAAAAACTAATAGAGGGAGCAGTTTATAAGAAACAATGGGTTTTCTTAAAAAAAAAACTAGCAAGAGAGTTGCATGTTATTATACTAAAAGATAGAGAAATACTAGAAAGATGATGTACATATATAAATAAGAAAGGCAACACAACACGAGCACTCAAGTGCTTACACCCTTTGTCAAAAAAAAAAAAAAAAAAAGAGTGCTTACACCCTTGGTTTAGATTAGCCGTGTTTGGCGTCTACGGTTGAAAGATGCATCGAGAATGGTGTTGTTTGCACTTTTCCACGGTACTATACTTTTTTGCACTGCTGTTGTACTCTTCTGCACTGCTACTGTACTTTCCCCTATGTTGCACACATCTCAATGGATGTTGAACGGTGTAGATAAGCAGTGTTTAGCACATGGATGTTGATTTTTCGCGTTCTCATACCTCGTCTCATGCAACATCACGTAGGATTTTTGATAATGTGAAAGAAACAGAGCGAAAAGAGAATAAGGTTGTTGCTTCGCGAAACAACCGTCTCATGAGCTAAATTTAAGAGTATGAGACAACTATTATACCATTGTATGAGTTGTTGTTGTCATTCACCCCACAATCCTATTTTTTTATCTGCCCATAAATTAAGAAATTATAAATTACTATGAGACAACTTAAAAAGACAACCACTGGACATATAGTTTATTAAGTCGTCTTAAATTGTGTGTCACTACATTAGACTAGTTACGAGACAACACCAATATACACGCCCTAGGCCGGCGACAACAACGAGATTGTGAGGTGCATTGACTTAAAATTGGACCTCACAATCCTGCCTAATAGGAACACCCTGCTCCGGCCCTTTTTAACTATCGGTTTCATTCCCCTAAAAACTATCGGTTTCATTTTTTATAAAAGTCAATTTGTTTTAAAAAATCAAACATACTCCACTTTGATCAAATATAGTTCATAATCAGTATCAGTGGCTAGAATATTGAACTTATTTTCATAATAAATTTATTTTAAGATATAAATATTACAAATAATTTCTATAAATCTAGTCAAACTTAATAAAGTTTGATCAGCACGCGCCTCCCCGTGACACTTAAAATCTAATGGAGGGATTAGTTTATAAGAAACAATGGGTTTTCTTAAAAAACTAGCAAGTGAGTTCAATGTATTATACTAAAAGACAGAGAAATACTATAAATATGATGTCCATATAAATAATATGAAAGGCAACACAACACAAGCGCTCAAGTGCTTACACCCTTGGGTTTTTGGAACTTTAGACCCTTGGGGTTAGATTAGCCGTGTTTGGTGTCTACAGTTGCTAGCACTTGTACCCTTTGTTAGGTGGTGAAATCATCTTCAGATAGTCGAGATGTCTAGCCTCGTCCAAAGAGCCAAACTATCTTGGGATGGTCCAAAGGCACGAGTCCACGTAGGAGGTACGAAGCCAACCACTAAGGTGTGCTGCGGATATGAAATCATCGGCCTCTAATAATTCAAATAAATCTGAAAATAGATTTATGTGTATGCTAAATGACTAAAATGCCCTTTCTAATAGGAATATGCTTAGAATCTAGCCTTAGAGTACGAGCAACTCGGTCCACCTATTATAACCTGATCACTATAAATAGTGCCCCTCATGAGTATATGTGTTGATATGTATATATATCAAAAGAATTCAGTTGTATAGGGTTCCCAAAATATAGTTTTCATTGATGATGAGACATCATTGGTACTCACAAAAGACTCTGGCAATGAGTTGCACAATATATTGACATAAAACAACAACATATATACTTGACCATCACCATGTTCACAAGTCTAAACACAACACCACATATTGCATTAGTTGCACAAATTAGTATTACCAACTTTAAATTCACATAGAAAGCCAAACTTAAACTTCAAAAGCCGAACTTAAACTTGGTACTTCACTCACTTATTAGAAAGTCTGGCAACAACTTTCTTTGTTTCATCTCGCTTGTTAGGAAGTTTGACAACAACTTTCTTTGCTTCCTCTTTAATAGTTTCTTCTTCTTTTAGGACTCTTCTTCTTTGTTGTCCCTTTTTTTTTTTGTTTTGTTTGTGATGTGTCGGGCATGTCTTCATCTTTTTATCTTTTCCTCCACGATGTTAATGAGCTTTGATTACCTTACCTCTTGTTGTTTGAGATGCCTCCAATCTCTCCATCCGAGTCATGCTCAAGCAGGTTATGTCTACACAAAGTCTCCGCACCACCGCCCGTGCCTCAAGGGAGAGGGTGCAACTTCAATAGAGGATCGAGTAATGGAGAGGGAGAGGGTGCAGCTCTAGGAGAGGATCGGAGTCTTTGGAAATGCAGCTCACGGATGCTCACAAGTTCATCCGAGTCACGGAGACCACGACCACAAGCGGCGGTCGTCATCACGGGTACCGGCCGGTCTTTGCCTCTGTCATGGAGCACGCCGAGTCGTCTCACTTAAGAGAGTTGCGTGGTATTTGTTGTTATAATTTTGAATTCAACTCTCGTTATTTGCTTATTGATCTAATCATAAACTCTATGTCAAATCGACAAGGCGGCAGTGGCGTCGTCGAGATCTTCCATGCACGTGGCTGAGATGGACGGCTACATGTGTTAACGGGATTGGAGGAGGAGGAGCAGATCAAGAGCTCGATCCTCCATGCACGTACTAGTGTTTGTGAGTTTTTAGCTAGTGCGTTCTAGACACATGTTGTTGTTGTGTGCGTTCAAGTTTTCATTCATAGTCACCTTAATTAGCTCTCCCACCAGTGTGTGTTTTCTAAGTCCCCTGCTAGTCTGTGTGTGATTCTGAGTCTGCTGGCTAGTTTGTGTGTTTTCTGAGTGCTGCTGGTCTGAAGGCTAGCTTGTCGGCCATGGTTTAATTTGTAATGAATTTGATGATAGCATTACCCTGTAGACAACCTCTAATTCTCTGTGCTTTAGGTCTAGCTACAACTCTTCCCAATAAAGGTGGAAAAATTTTTTATCCAAGGTCAACCTCAAGCCACTATGTGTGATCTATCTGGGAAAGGATCAACTCTTCCATCATAAGCTACTATGAACCTTGCTATAGAATAGTATTACTCATAGACATAATCTGCAATTTGAATTACGCCAACCGAGGAGCGGTTGAACTGGGTCAGGCAGCTAAGTCCACATGGTGGAGGGAGGGGCATCAGTGTCCATACAAAACCTCTAACACCTATACGTATGGTCTGTGGCATGTCGGGCGTAGAATCTCGCATATTTGCAATGCTTAGAGAATTGCACAATGGCATATTTACAATACGTGGAATAGTAGTGGCAAGTTCCAAAGACGTTGTAATAGTAGATTTTGAATTATCCCTAAAAACTAGTGTAGGAAGTAGTTTATAAGAAACAATGGGTTTTCTTAAAAACACTAGCAAGAGAGTTGCCTATTATATTAAAAAGTAGAGAAAAACTAGAAAGACCATGCACATATAAACAACATGAAAGGCAACACAATGCAAGCACTCAAAGAGCTCACACCCTTGGGGTTAGATTAGCCATTGTCCCATTGTAAATTCCGAATTATCTCTTGCACAACACCCTTAGTAGATTTCGAGTTATCCCTAAAAACTAGTGGAGCGAGCACTCAATGGTAGCTGGTGAAATCATCATTGGATAGCCGAGATGCCTAGTCTTGTCCAAAGAGCCAAAGGGTCTAGCCGAGTTATCTTCGGATGGCTCAAAGGCACGAGTCCACATAGCACATAGGGCGACGGAGCCCCCCCCCAAGGTGTGTTGTAGATAAATCATCAGCCTCTAATAAGAAGTCAAATCTAAAATTGGATTCATGTGTATGTTAAATGACTAAAATGCCCCCTACCTAATAGGAATATGCATAGAATCTAGCCTTAGAGTACGGCCATTTCGGTCCACCTATTGTAACCTGATCACTATAAGCAGTGCCCCTCATGAGTAAGGGGGAGGATTCTCCATGTAATAAGTAGCCACCTCACTATTCATTCTCGCATTCTAGTTCGGCACCAACGGTCAAGACTTTAGTCGAGACAATTGTCGCTATCCAAAAGTGATGCCACCTCCTTGATTTCGTGAGAGAGCACGTGGTTTACAATTCTTTGTCATCAAAGATCCTAAAGTCTCTCTCATTCTAGACTTCCGATCCCAACATGTCAACTAAGCAACACGAAAGTTCATCTTATAATGGACCACCACTACAACATTGTGTCCCTCATTCCCCCATTATTTGACCTGAGATTGCTATCGCCTTCCTAGGTTGTTAGATCCCCTCTCTCTCTCTCTCTCTCTCTCTCTCTCTCTCTCTCTCTCTCTCCCCCACACACACACCCCACAACGGCTACGATAAACTATATGTGCCCTTGTGGACCTATGGCCGCCCTTCTAGTAGTGGGCCACGAAGCACGTTGGAGGTGGAACCTGGCCTTACAGTATTTAGGGTCAGATGGTGGACGGCTGCAGATGTTAATGACATGAACCCCAGACCCATTTGGTCTTGTTGGGACTAATTGGTGGTCTTGAATCTGATGGAGTAGCTTTAGGATTAAAAATGACTAGTTGCAGCTGATTAATGGTTCGTTATATCTTTTTTATTTGCAATATGCATTGTTTAATTAGAGATTGGTTTAATCTGCATTGTTTATGTGTCGTGATTAGCTAAGCAATGTTCCCAAGTTTGTGGATGTACTATATTGGGACTTAAATTAGTTGTTTATTGTTGTTTTTTAGGGTCAGTGATGGATGCGTTGAACATGCTGGTTGTTAGATTCATTTTCTACAATGAGTTTATAAATGATATAGGAAAGAACTGATAAGGTGTCCCCTTCAGCCGCTGGTAAACGATGTATCCATCTTTGTGAATCAATAAAGCTTGCTGAAAGTTTTTTTTTTAAAAAAAACACTAATAAGGTATCAGGTATCACTGTTTATTGAAACAGACACAGGAGTGGAAGTTGGCCTTTCTTGGTCCACCCGATACGACCATGTCGTATAGGCAACAACCATATGCCCAGCTCCCGCTAAAATCAATTGCCCCGGAGCCCCGCGCATCTCCGCCAAACTACGCGACGTCACTAGCTTGTGGGTGGACCTCCGCTAGAAGCTGAAACCGGCACCGTCGTCTCGCCATGGCCCGCGCCGGCAAGGGGTCATCGGCGACCTCGTCGTCGCTGCTCCTACTCCTCCTCGCCGCCTCCATGGCGGCGCTCGCCTCGGCTGAGGAAGCCAACGCGCCGCTCGTGCTCCCGTCCGCGCGTGCAGCGTCGTCCTCGTGGAGGCTCCAGCACCACCCATGCTTGGATAACCCGCCGGACATGACGACGGCCACAAGCGCCGAGGCGGGCCAGACCGCGCCCGACTTCCACGGCGTCGAGGCCTACCTCACCGGCTCACGCCGCGCCCACCGCGCCATCGTCCTCGGCTCCGACTACTACGGTCAGTGCTCCCTCGCCGTGTAGCTATAGCTAGCGCGCGCGTCGCTCGGCTTCGTATCGAACAACGCTCATCTCGATCTCCTCGTTGCAGGGTTTGAAGCACCGAAACTAAGGTACGCAGTACACAGTCTTTGCGACCATATGTTGTGATGATTGTGTGAATCATGTGATTATTTGCTTCGTAAATATATGTTTCCGCTGTTAAAATTGGAAGTTGACCAACAGTTCTAATTATGTGTTACAAAAGGGAAATAGCAGATCAAGTCGCAGCTCTTGGGTACTATGTCGTGGTTCCTGATTTGCTGCACGGCGATCCTTTCAAGGATGGCTTCTCATATGATGAGTGGATGAAGAAACACTCCCCGGTTTGACTCTTTTAATCACTGTTTTTAAAATTTTAATACCACAATTAGCCAGTGTCCCAGTGATGAATCCCCTGCATTTTTTTTTCCGCGAGCAGGTCGTAACCTGTTTTCCCTGCAATTATTCATGTTGTACTTCATTCATTGCCTCTCCAGACCGACGCAGCTGAAAAGGTGAAGCCGCTCATTGCTGCTCTGAACAAGGAAGGGAAGAGTGTTGGGTTCGGCGCTTACTGCTGGGGTGGTGAGTTAATTTTAATTAGTTCATATGAATTCATGTCTGTGCTGCATTGTTTTTCTTGGAATGCATCAGTTATTCATTCTTTCGGCGCTTCAGCCAAGTGACATGGACTATCTTCTTCCTCCATTCTTCAGCTAAAGTCGCCGTCGAATTAGCGAAAACAGATGAAATCAAGCGGTTGTCATTTCTCATCCTTCCCTGGTCACTGTCGATGACATGAAAGGTAAGCTCTTCTACTAGAAAAGAAACGCAATACACTTTTTTATGGACCTTTTTCTCTGACTTAAGCTTATCTGATGCACAGAGATCAAATGCCCCATCGAGATACTCGGAGGCGAATACGATTTCGTTTCGCCACCAAAGCTAGTACGACAGTTTCAGCATGTCCTGGAGCAAAACGAGGAGGTAAGTTTGCAGTTTCAGCTGGCTAGTTTGGTGGTCTCATTTCAACTTTGACTAGCAATTCAGGCAATCAGGTCCTGGATGGTGGTCCAATACCCCATGCATTGTTCTTTCATTTTTACGGTTGCAGATCGACCACTTGGTGAAGATCTTCCCGAGGGTTCCCCATGGTTTCGCCTGCAGATACAACTCCAGTGACACGTTCGCCGTGAAGACCGCGGAGGAAGCTCGCGAGGACATGGTCAGCTGGTTCAGCAACCATCTGAAGCATTGAGATTTTGAGAGAGAGCTTCCGGGTTCAGCTAGCTACAGGGATATAAGGATCTACGGAGTAGCTCTGCCAAACCATCTCATGGAATCTGAACACTGAATAAATTACAGCCATTTTTTTTTTCCAAAACGGATACCCGAATTTCATTACTTTTGCAACGAAATTACAATGTTCAGAGTTTGTTACGCTAAGCTTTACGACCGAGTTTGAACCACCCCCAGCTAAGAACACCCAGGGAACCTAACTGAGGGGAAAACATGAGTATCCCAGAAGAGCACTCAAACAGATAGACCGCCCTAACCGGCATATAAGCTACACCACAGCGCTACAACTGACTTCAAAGTTTACATCGACCTGAAACAAAAGAGAGTTCTACTGCGAACATGTTTAACCGAGAACCAACACAGCCGGTCCGCCATCATGACGACTGTCACCAGCTGATCATCAGAGACAATCCATCAGATGCTTCCACCACTGAAGGGCACCAGTCTTGTCTCCTGATTGATAGCCTGCATATCTTGCCTGTGAAATGTCAACGCTGCTGTCTTGATCACTCCTGCAGCAGCTTCCACCTGATTCTTGAGCCCCTCCTGTAGTAATCCTGCCCAATATGTAATGAAAGAACATATTAAAACCACAATCTCGGTAGGAGATTGCATTCGTTTGTTGTCAAAACAAATTGAGTTTCTCGTTTTCCAGATTGCCCAGCATACAGCAGCTAAACCGAACATATGCATTTTGGGTGCATTTGGAAGAACTTTACTGGATCCAAGGCCAGAATTGAGTAAAACCATTCGGTCTGTATGTTACTCCAAATGAGTAAGCTAACAAACTCCATATGTATTTAGCAGATGCACATTCAAAGAAAATGTGATCCACAGTTTCGTTCTCAGGACAAAAAGCACACAGTTTAGAACCTTTCCATTTTCTTTTTATCAGGTTGTCTTTGGTCAAGATTGCCTTTTGCAAAACCAACCACATGAAAATTTTAACCTTCAAAGGAATTCTAGATTTCCAAACCTTCTTATAACTGTCCCCATATTCACCCCTACTTAACCACTCATATGGACTTTTCCAGGTCTTGACTTTTCCAGGTCCTTGCACTTCGGTTTATCCTTTTCTGAATTTAAAACATAACAAAAGATTATGTCATGTAATCTCCTTAATTGGTCCTGTAAACCTTCATAGAGCCATCTTCTAAAGGTTAGTCTCCACCTTCTGTGCTTGACATCAGCCACAGACATGCTTTGTTCATTATTTATTTCATAAAGCTCTGGAAATTTATCTGCCAGAGATACTTGACCACACCATTTGTCATGCCAAAAACTAGTACCCTTTCCATTTCCAATTATCAAGGTTCTATTTTTGACATAAATGTCTCTAACCTTCAGCAAGTCATTCCACACAGGGGAATTTTTTGGGTTATATTTTAGGCTGCTCACCATTCCTTTTTTCATATACTTTTTATTTATAATCTCATTCCATATCCCTTCTCCATTTTCCACCTTCCACCACCACTTGCATAGCAAGCTGATGTTCATTCTTTTTAAGTCTTTGATCCCCGGACCACCTTTACGTCTACTTTTTGTGATGATACTCCATTTCACCAAGTGATATTTTCTTTTTAAACTCCCCTTGCGGAAAAATCTCCTTCTAGCTGTATCCATTTTGTTTAGTACTGTCACAGGCAGCATAAACATGGACATGACATAGATTGGTAGGTTGCTTAAGCAAGCATTGATAAGCACCAATTTACCACCAAAGGTCAAAGCACTTCCCTTCCAACCATCTAACCTTTTTAAAATTTTCTCATATATTGGTAACCAATGCGCAACATGGAGTCTATAACCGGATCTGAGGCACTCCAAGATATCTTATGGGCCATTCCCCAATTGAGCAATTAAACATATTAGAGAACAAGATATTCTTTTCATCATCATGCTCAATCATCATCACTTCACTTTTTGCAAAATTTATCTTCAACCCAGACATATTTTCATACAGATAGAGGAGTAATTTTAGACTAGTTGCTTGGTTGACATCATCCTAGTAGACACGGGATGGTGTCATCTGCATATTGGAGGACCACAACTCCATTTTCTATATACTCAGGGACTAAACCCTTAATGAGATTATTTTTCTGAGCCATTTCTATCATTTTTGCCAAAGAGTCAGCTGCAATGTTGAACAAAAAGGGTGACAGTGGATCTCCCTGTCTAACACCCCTCTTTGACTTGAAATAGCTGCCAACAACATTGTTTACCTTTACACTTACTGTCCCCCGTACTCATGACAGATTTAATCCATTCATACCACCTTTTACCAAAACCTCTGTTCTCAAGACAGGGAAAAACGAGAAAGTCAGTTTATTTTTGTCGTAGGCTTTCTCAAAATCCAATTTGAGAATAACCCCATTTCTCTTCCTAGCCTTTGTATCATGTAGAATCTCATGTAGGGCCATAATGCCATCCATTATGTTTCTATTCCTGATAAACCCAGACTGACATCTATTGATAATTCTTTCCATTACAGCCTCCATCCTTATAGTGAGAGCTTTTGTGAAAATTTTATAAACCACATTTAAAAGACAAATAGGTCTATATTGTCTGATACTGTTTGCTTCCTTGACCTTAGGGAGTAAAGATATGATTCCATAATTGAACCTTCCAATGTCCAACTTATTTTTATGAAAATCATCAAACATTGCTAGCAAGTCCCCTTTAATCACCTCCCAGCAGGTGTTGGTAAAATTCGATGGGGAAATGGTGGGCCTGGTCTTTGTGTTTTTTCCATTGAGAAAATAACACTCTTCACCTCCTCCTCAGTAAATTCCTTTTCCAAATCTTTGTTTTCTTGGTCAGTCACCTTGTCCTTAGCTTCCCAACATCACGGGTCTATTTGGAATTACGCTTGGTCGGAAGGTCCAAACAGTTCTTTATAGAACTCAGTGGCATGATCCACTAAGTCTTTATCCCCCTCTATAGTATGACCATTATGATTAAGGGGAAAAAATAGTATTTTTCTTTTTTTTTTGCCATTAGCAATTCTATGAAAGAAAGAAGTGTTACCATCCCCTTCCGGTAACCACTTACTATTAGATCTTTGGTGCCAATACACCTCCTCTTCACCTATTAACCTCATAAGCTCGCTCTGTATGAAAGACTTTCTCTTGAGCTGGTCTTGATCTAATATAACATCTTCCTCTAATTTTTCCAAAACTTCAAGCTCTTTGGTCAAAATATTTCTATATTTCCTATTATGACCCTTCAAGCTCGACCCCAGCCTTTGAGAAATTTTTTGACTCTATCCATTTTTATACACCAAACATCAATGGGAGACTTAGCTCTAACATCTTTTTCCCAAATCTCTTTTACTTTTGGCATAAACTCATTATGTTTTAGCCATGTGTTCTCAAAGCAGAAAGGTCTACTCCCCACTGTTGATCAATGTACGTCCTCACAATCAAAGGATTGTGGTCGAGACATATATCCGAGGATTTTCCTCACATTACTCGGAGGGAATTCATTTTCCCAAGAACTAGATATCAAAACCCTATCTAGTTTCTCCAGAGTTGGGTCAGCTCTATTATTACTCCAAGTGTATTTACCCCCAGCTAAAGGTAACTCTCGGAGTTCATAAGAATTAATCACCAAGTTGAAAACATTAGAGAAATTATTTTCAGAGAAACTTTTGTTTTTGTCAGTGCTGAACCTCATGATGTTAAAATCCCTCCAATTATGGTAGGGTATTTAGCTTTGAAGCAAATTCTTGAAAGTTCAGCAAGGAATTTATCTTTCATATCATCATGTGCGGGACCATAAACATTTCCCATGGACCAATTTTTTTGCTCGACTTTTTATCCCACACATTAGCCATAATAACATAATCTCCACACTCATAACTTTCTACATCAAATCTTTCTTTTTTAATGCCACTTAGTATACCTCAGATTTACCATTGGAGGGAATCCACATCCAATGGAAATCATTATTGCAATCAATTTTTCTGAAAAATTTATACGTATAGGACTGTTTCATGGTTTCTTGAATACCAATGAAATCAGTCTTGTGATCCCAGATTAACTCTTTGATAAAAGTAGATAAGCCTTTCTTAGACACCCCTCTACAATTCCAAATTATCCCTATCATTGATAAACTTTGGTATTAGTTTTTCCCTTCTTGAGTATAAATCCTGGGCTAACCATAGATTTATCTCCTTTTCCTGACAATATGGACTCAGTAGGAGTCTTTTTGAATGCCAAAGTTTTTCTCCTCTTTTTCTTAGTAGACTTACTTTTTTTGTTACTCAGGCTCTTGATCAAGGATTCTTCTAAAGAATCTTCAGAGTCCCATTCAAGAATATTATGATCAGTGATGCTCTCATCATTTTCTTCTTCCTCCTTGTTTGCTGTACTCTCCTCAGTTAATACAGCAGTAGTATGCTCATTTAATTTTGATCTAGCATTTTCTAAATCCTTTAGCAACTCAATTTTATCAAAGCTTAAGGACTAAATAAATTACAGCCATAGTCAGTGCTGATACTACTCTCGCCATGTACTGAGTGTCAGCTCATCTGCCAGTGTCCTGATGGGTGTATCAGATTCATCCTCGGTTCTTCAGTATTTGAGTCGCCAGTCTGACGATGGAATTAGTAAAAAAATTTTGGCGCGCAAAGTGCCAAAGTGAGTACTAAAACTGGTCATTTATAGGTGAATCTGTTGTGGATATCATTCACGCATTCCACCCATTGAGTTGCTCCACTCTGTCATGATTCACGAACGGACACTGCCGCTGCGTTTTTGTCTCAGCTAGTGTTCGCATCACCGCGTCAGCTGCACGCCCAAAGATTGTATTTTTTTTTCCCACCACTAATATAAGGTTCCATGCAGAAATTATACGACACTTCATTTGGGAATTCAGCGCAAAAATTTTGCATTATGCCTCACAGGTGGCCCGATGGGTTACAGAAAAATATAAAAAAAAAAAATAAAGCCAAAAAAAATAAGGGCTTGAAGCAAAAAATTTCCGTTGCCGGGACTCGAACCCGGGTCTCTCGGGTGAGAGCCGAGTATCCTAACCAGCTAGACTACAACGGATTGTGTTGGCCTTGGAAGTAAATATATTTATATTTCTATTAAATAAGATGGATCAGTAATTCTCAAATGTTAAAATAAGCTGGACTAATAATAATTCAATATATTTGTCGCGTATAATAATTGTTATTAGACCAGAATCAGAGTCATACAAACAATGTTCAGAGCATCATGTGTTGCAATCAAATTATCTTTGCATTATGTTCAGACTTGCCTACTTTCCCCTTTTTCAAAAAGGAAAAAAAAACGATTCGTTGCAACTGTAGATGATACCTCCTCATTGCCCTGAGAAAGCATGCATCCTGGTCTAATGGAGCCATCAAAGCATTGGGCTAGGCTACCATACGAATACGAGAGAACAACATTTACACCTGCTGTGCGTGGATACCCTGTTTCTGCGGATTGGGTTGCAGCATGGGGCGAATCTGCGATGCACCCCTGCAGCGGGAGATGATAAAATCCCTTCCTTGCACAGAGCAAAAAGCAACTCTAGCTTCCAAACTCTCCCTCCAATCGGCAGCAAGGAATGGCACCTAAACGCAAGAACGTATCCGCCTTGCTTTGCCGCCGATCTTACCTTTCAACCGAAGAAACGGCCCAAATGCTGCTAGTAGCCTCGTATTCTTTTCGAGCACACGGCAGCACACACTCTGCATATATACGCGCCGCGCTGATGCCATTCACGCACCGCAAGAACCAGAGCGCAACAGCGGCACCGGCACGGGCGCGCACGGCTGAGACGACTCTGCCCACAACAACTTGCCTGCCACCGGCCGCCGGTCCGCGAGCGAGATCGTCGAGGCAGCAGCATGGCGTCCGCCGCCCACCGGTCCATGGCGTCCGCCCTCCTGTTCCTCAACCTCGTCATGTACGTCGTCATCGCGGTCATCGCCGGCTGGGCCATCAACTACAGCATCGACGAGAGCAGGAACTCGCGTAAGTCACCGTACGTGTATGTGGCTTCTGAAGATGTCGATCCATGGCAAGTGAAACAATAGTAATAGTGACTGCGCGTGTGTATGCAGTGTATGGCGCGACACCGCCGGTGCGCCTGTTCCCGATCTACTTCCCGATCGGCAACCTGGCGACGGGGTTCTTCGTCATCTTCGCGCTCCTCACGGGCGTCGTCGGCATCGCCACCTCCCTCACCGGCCTGCACGACGTCAGCAAGGGGTACCCCGCCAGCATGATGTCCGCCGCGGCGTGCTCCCTCGTCACCTGGACACTCACCGTCCTCGCCATGGGCCTGGCGTGCAAGGAGATCAGCCTCAGCGTCAGGCCCGGGAGCCTGGTAACGAATTGCAGATCCATTTTGCATTGTATTTTCATTTCCTGCTTCCGTGTCTTATATATTTCGTATGTCTCTGTGCAGCGCACCATGGAGGCGTTCACCATCATCCTGACGGGGACGCAGCTGCTCTGCGCGGGGTCGCTCCACGCCGGCGCGCACGCGGTCATCCTGGAGACGCCAATCGGCGGAGTTTAACTGAGGCGCGGGCGCGATGATGAAGAACTTGGAGAAAAACATGCGTGTGTCATCTTGGCAGTGATTATGTTGGTGTGTTTGCGTGCGTGCGATCGATGCTATGGCTTCACACGTGCCGTGTGTGATTTCTTCTGGGTACCTAAAATTCGTGTGTTTATTCTTTATTCGTTTGTAAACAAGGTGGCGTGATCTGTATATATAGCGTGGATTCTAGTATTTTCGGAATGAATTTCGGACATGTTTAGCCATTCCATGTAATCTCATACCATCAAAAGTCCCATGTTTAGTCGTCGTCTGGTAGTGCGTGGAATTTGGTGAGTGTGAGTTGCACAATAGAGGAAGACGGGCGCGCATCATGGCATATGCTCTGTCTGGAGGAATTTTTTTTTTCGAAATTACGGCAAAAGCTTTGTCGCGATTTCTATTGGACGAATAAAGGAAAAGGTAAGTGTCAGGTCAGTTTTTTTTCTAGAAACTGGGCCAGAAAAACCATACATGTGGAGGGTACCCTACTCCACATATACACCTAGGCACCAAGTAGACTCAATTCGCGCCACAACTAGCACCCACTCAACTCCTTGCTTGGTCGGATTGGGACATCGACACAAACCTCACACAACTCACACCACTAACAACCACTCGGACGGCAAGAAAATTGAACAAGAAAGACCCGCTCGGTTGGATTGGGACATCAACACGAGCCGCCAACAACAACTCACACAACTTAACCACCAGATGGATGGAATAAAGAGTGAAACCTGAAAGTTCCGTTCGCTTGGATTGAGGCATCAACCGAGCACCCATCAACACCGCTTCGGTCGGATTGGGACGTCGACACGCAGCAGCAACCACCGCCAACTCCACCAGCGCCACACAACAGGGGAAACGACGACCCAACTCGTCGCTGCCACTTTTTAGCAGAAGCCTCACCAGAGAGGATCGACGCGCCAGCCACGCAAGTAGTCGAAGCTGCGTCACCCTTGCCAATCAAGCACCACGCCGAAACCGGCCTCCCCTTGGCACCGCGCCGCAGCCGCATCCAAAGTCCAAAGGGAGGGGCGGCAAAGACGAGGACCGCCCCCGGCGCCACAAGGTCCCCATCCACCGCCACCACGCTGCCCCCTCACCTGCAAGCCGAACTACCATAGCCACCACCGACTCCCAAGATCCCTCCGCAACCCCCGCCAACACAGACCAAGCGCACCAGAGCCGCTGCGCACAGGCAACACCACCAAACAAGCCCCACCACTGGCACAAGCCAAGACGAGTCTCCAGATGCGATGCCTCCAAGAAGGGCACGACGCCAATGGCGCCGTCGTCGCACGTCCAGAAAGGACAAGGTTTTCAACTTAAGACCCAGTGTTCCAAGATAAAATAAATGAGTATAATCGTTCCATTCAAAGTATACGGGCCTGAGCCAAGACGAGACATTAGGTCCAGATAATTTTGGGCCAATATCAGCTGCACCGGCCCATGTTTATATAATCCCATGGGCCGCTTAAAACCCCCTAAAAAAACAAACAAACTTGGGTGTATTCCCGGTGACGAGTCCATCGGGAATCTTTTGCTCCCTCTATGATTTTTCTGGTGGCACTGTGTTGGTGGTGGATGGTGTTTGGCGATGTTTGATAGGCATGTGGTGCTCGATGACGGTGCTTCATGCTGGGGGTTCAGCACCGACGATGTGTTCCTCGTTGTTTTCTTATGTGTCGGTTCTCGAATCTTCTGTGAGCTTCTCTTCGTCGGTTGTGCCCACAATGTCAATCGCGTCGTCGGACTTCAAATCTCCAACATCGCTGCTGCTGGAAGCTGGAGGTTAGTCTACCAACCTGGGATGAAATCGGGTTGGGTTTTCAATCCCACCTTTTCTGGTGGTTTGCTTCCCCCTCCCCGGGTGTGCTTCATGCGGTGAGATGGGGATCTCGGCGAATCTTGGCGCCAGTTCTCTGTTCTTCTTCGGTGAGGCGATGGTCAACAGCTATCCTCAGCGCCGGGGACGTTCAGCGGTGTTAGGTATGCCGATGGATTCGACATACTACTCTTGTCGGAAAGGGGATCGGCTTCAAGCTGCAGAAGACTGCTCCGATTGCCGGCGACGGGCACGACCGGGCAGTTCTTGCAAGGACATGGATGTAATTTTATTTTCTTTAAAGATTGTCTTTGTAAGATTTGGGATGTAAACTATCATATTTATATATGAAATTCAACCCGGCCTGTAAAAAAAAATATTAGAAAATACTCAATGGATGCAATCGGCAGTACCGAGGTGAAGTTTAGCAACCAAGCGAAATTACGTGATGCCACCCCCTTCCTCTCAGTTTCCGGGGTCTGCCAAAACGCACTACACACGCTGATGAAGGCTTCACTCTCTCACGCTGGGTCACGCTGCTCTTGCCTAGGCTGCCCTCAATTTTCCTGATCATCCAATTTCTCCACTAAATTTTTTCCAACTTAGAAAACCACCATTGATTTGGAGACGGTTTTCGCATTCGTGGCGCCACGTTAACTTGTCTGAGGTGGACAAGTTGCTGACTTAACAAATAGGATAAAAAAATATCCCCGCCCATAACCCCAACTCTATCTACCCCATTTCAAGTTGTCATCGTCCTCCCTCTTCTCTCTCTAGCTGTGACAAGTTGAGTGTCCATGTGGACCTATGACCGCCTTTCGTAGTGGCGCTTTAGAGCATGACGGAGGTGGAGATTAACATTGGGGGAACTTGTCACCCTAAATCCTTTTGATTTAGTTTGGAATTGTGGTTTTGGGTCCGATATAGTATCTTTAGGATTAAGAAATGAGTAGTTGTGGTCTATTAACGGTTGGTTAGATTTTTTTTTTTATTTGCAATGCATTGTTCAATTGGACATTGGTAAGATCAGCGTGTAGGGTTAGGGCACTCACAATGCATACTCTATCATAGAGTCTAAGACCATTTATTACGCCGGGTATTGTGGACTTACGGTCTAAATAAGACTTGGAGTCTTCATTTTTTTTCCCATAAATACACCGCCACATCGGCGCCACATCATCAAAATGCAATAAATATGAAGATAATAAATAAGCTTATACTCTATGATAGAGTCTACACTATGAGTGCCCTTATTAATTAAAATGGGTTAGATCTGCATTGCTTATATATCAAGGTTAGCTAAGCGATGTTAGGGTTGGCATGGATGTACTATTTTGAGACTTAAATTACTCCCCTGTCTCTCGAATAAATAGATTCATAAAGTTATCTTAAGTCGAACTTTGATTGAATTTCTAGAAAAAAAACTGTCAAGATTTATAAAATCAAATTAGTATCATTACATATACAATAAAGGAGCTTGAGCGTTTCCACTCCTGTTTTGTAGCTTGTTTGTGATTTTGCCTTCGTTTTTCTTAACTTTGTGATTTTACCCCTGCAATTTCGAAACGAAAGAAGAGTTTACCCCTGATCTATGATGTTAACTTTTGGGCAAATCGACAACTTTGCCCATGCGTTTTTGCCCCTGTTTTATTACGTTCCTTGTGTTTTTGCCCCTACCTACGGGGTGTTGGTAAAAGTTATCCTACGTAATTATTTATAATTTGTATAGTCTGCATGCAGTTTAACGTAAAACGATGAGCACTTCACCGGGAGAGGGTTTTAAATATCGAATCCACGGGGAGAATGGTGTGAGGGTAATGAGATAAAACTAGATCCACGAGATAATAGGAAGGAACGGGAGTTCGGATAAAATGTGAGAAGATTTCTATGGTTGTCTAATTTATATCCTTGTAAGGCTTAAAGATATTTCTTAATGGGGACGTACCCAAAGGAAAGTAAGGCGAAACTTACTATTCCCCAAAGTAACTAGGTCCTACGTGTCCTATCCTACGGGATGTGGAGTCCAAAGGAATCAATGGTACTTGTCACTACCACGATCTACCACGCTCCGGCGGGTAGGGTGTATTCTGAGTTATCTAGTCCAAACACCGCGTTTGCACTAGGGGTAACAACTTCAATTCAAGAGCGACAAGAATCAAAGTACTCTAATGAGTCGTAAACCGAAAGAAATATAAACAAGTGAACTTACTCAAATATAAGGTCGATCCACCAAAGAAGTCTCAAGATCAAGTGCAATGAAGCCTTTGATCCCAAAGGTACAAAGCGTAGAGGAGTCACCGGCGGTCCGGTACTTCCCCTTTCTTCTCCTCAACTCTACTTTCTATCTCTCAAGAGCGGATCTAGAACTCTAATTAAGTTCTTTGATCTATCTCTCAACTTTCTACTAATCTCTCTCAACTTGATCTTAGCTCTTCTAATTAGAGAGGTATGGCTCTAGCTATGATCGAGTCGAGTATGATGAATAATGATTTTCATGCCTAAGGCCGGAGGTAGGATCATCCTTTTATAGTCGTGGCCGATGAATCTTTGACCCTTGGGTCAAACCGACCTTCAATAACGGTGTAGATACAACCTCAAAGTCGGTTTGAAACCGACCTAAGAAGATGAGGGGGCGAGGTGGGTCCCACTGGCGGCCGCCCATCTTCATCGGCGGCCGCCGTGCCATGGTGGGCCCAGTCGGGTTCTTTACGGTGTCTTACGGTGTCTTCTAGAATGTTTTAGTTCACTTTTTGGATCGAAATTCACCGGTGGTAAATCTTCTTATTATTCGGGGGTTTTCTCCGAGTTTTAGGCATTTACTGTCAAGTCCACGAAAAGATATAAATCACCAAAACTCGTGGAGGCGTGTTAGTAAAATACCTATTCTATGTTTTTATTCATTTTATAACCTTATTATATGTTTAGTTGACACATAAAAATAGTGCTTAAGAGGTGTCAACAGGGGGGCCTCACTGTTGAGCCACTAACATGTGGACCCCACCTGTCACCACCTTCTCCTACCTCCCGATCCGCCATTACTGACCCAAGGTCGAGCTCTAGATCTCCCCGTAAAGACCACTGCTCGGCTCCCCGTTCCCTCCTTCGGCATCGCAAGGAAACGACGCACATACCCTAGTACCCCCTGGGTGAATCTGTGACCACGTCGCTCTCTATTCAGGCATGTCGAAGCTTCAAGCTGCCATAGCTGAGCCAGGAGCATCGTCCGCGCACTAGGGCACGAGTTGCAGGGGGGAGACAAGCCACATGGGGAGGGTGCCGAGGGTAGAAGAAGGGCGACACGCTGTCTTGTTGCCGAGAAGACTCATCGCTGACAACTGCCAAATCCCGCCCTTCACGTTGCCGACGCTGAGAGGTGGCAGTTGGGGATGGGGGAGGCCGAATCGGAGAGGAGGGAAGCCGCACGAAAAGGAGGAGGAGGATGGGAGAGCTCCGACGGTGAGCTCCACACGACGAGGAGAGGTCCCGATGCCGCTGCGTCGCGCGAAGGAGGGGGGCAGTGTTGTCATCCTGTTCATAATTCTTTTCTTTTTTATTTATTTGTCTCCATTTACTCCCTCCATTCCACAATACTTGCAATTCTTTGACTCATATAAAGTGTGTTTTTTGCTTTCGTCTTATTCAAATTTTTTATGCAAATTATAAAACAAACAAAACGTCATTACAATATCTTTAGTGATATAATAAGTCATAACAAAAGTGGTAATATTTATTAAAAAAAGTTGAATAAGACGAGAGGTCAAACACAGTTTATATGAGTCAAAAATTACAAGTATTGTGGAACGGAGGGAGTAATTCCACAAATCTAAACGGTGTTACAAGTAGGGGCAAGCGGTGGCTTCATTTGAAAAAAAACAAGAGTAAAATCACCATTGAGCTTTGAAATAGGGATAGAAACACTAAATCCCTAAAATAAAATATATTTTCATAATATTTTCATTTTTATAGATGTTGTTACTCTTCCTATAAAATTAGTTTGCAAAGATTCTAGGAATTAATTTACTTAGGCACAAATGGAGTAGTACGTAGTTGTATATTAAGTTTTGTTGTCACCTATGGATGTGTTAGAACATGCTGGTTGTTGGTTCTTTTTCAACGAATACTTGATAAAATTATGGGGAAAACAAGCATTATGTCGGTGGGAGTAACTATCATGTATAGAGTGTGATAAGGACACAAGGTATCACTACCAAAGGTTGTTGGTCATCTCAAGGATCACTGCACTATTGAAGGTGGTTTTGCATTGGCCTTTTTCCTAGAGAAGATCCGAAGAATAGGTATAGGTTTTGGTTGTTGACAAAGCATGCCTAGACATGTCTGATGCTGTTGTAGTATTGTTACCGGAAACTTTAGGCACCTGCGGTCATATCTAAAGCCATTTTCATGTACACTGAGTCACGTTAGTGGTTACTGCAATGGAAAGATATGTACGTGATCCTGCGCACAATATAGCGTGCAAGCTATTTAAAATACTGTACAATTTGCATTAATGTACATACATACTAAGCTGATCGATGAGGGACGAGAGTACAATAATGCAAATGTGTACTTGACGTGGGAAATTATACACTGCTAGTAATTCACCACTCACCCTCTCACATCAACATCATCGCTGCGCGTCTGCGTGAAAGAAAAACTCGCATGTACATCATCATCATCTACGTACGTACTCATCTTATCGCACTGCAGATACAGGTACAGCGAACTCCATATGCATCGAGTGGTCGATCTATAAATACCAGCTCCCTGCCTCCCATATTTTCTCATCAAAGCATCGACGATCTCACACTTGCACCGTCGTCGTTGTGCACGCACATCCAACACACAAGGCCATCACGGGAACCATGGCGCCCAAGCTCCCCGCCATTGTCCTCGCTGCCTGCGCCGCCGTCATCCTGGCGCTCGCCACGCCGCTGCTCGCCGGCGACCCCGACATGCTCCAGGACATTTGCGTCGCCGACTACAAATCGCTCAAAGGCCGTGAGTCACCCGTACTCGATCGCATTCCTACATATGTGCATATATTTGGCGCTGCATTACTGATTGAAAACACGAACGTGTTTGTGTAATAATTGCCCGTTCACGTACAGCGCTGCGGGTGAACGGGTTCCCCCTTGCAAGCGCGAGGCGAACGTGACGGCGAACGACTTCTTCTTCGGCGGTCTTGCCAATGCCACCGACGTGTACAACGTAAAGGGCAACCCGACGGGGTCGGCGGTGACGGCGGCGGACGTGTCGGTGCTCCGGTCTCAACACCCTGGGCGTGTCCATGGCGCGCACGGACTTCGCGCCGTGGGGCGGCGTCAGCCCACCGCACGTGCACCCGCGCGCCACCGAGATCCTCTTCGTCGTGGAGGGCACCCTCGAGGTGGGCTTCGTCACGTCGGCGAACCGGCTGTTCACCCACACCGTCGGCAAGGGCGAGGTGTTCGTGTTCCCAGCGGCCTCGTGCACTTCCAGTGGAGCGTCGGCAAGGCGCCCGCCCGTGGCCATCTCGGCGTTCGACAGCCAGCTCCTGGCACGCAGACGGTCGCCGAGGCGTTGTTCGCCCTGTGCTCGCGGTGCCCGACGAACGTGCTTTCGTGCGGGTGTTGCAGATCGACGGTGGAGTGGTTGAGAACATCAAGTCCAAGTTTGCGCACAAGTAGAGCATACACTACACTGTGACATGTCTCGAATTGCAAATGCGCAAGTGATCGAAAAGAGTGTACGTGTGGTGAACAAGTTATTTCAGCGAGATTAATGGGATGCTTTATTTGGTACTTTGATACTTCAATCCGCACAGAGTTTGCTTTAATATCCTGTTTGCTACTCCGTAAATGGTTTCTTGCTCGTTGATTTTGAGGGAAAAAATTGGGTGCGCGCCCCCGGGCGCACGCCGGCACCCGTGCGACCCCCTCTTGGATCCATGACGCGTGGACAGCCAAGACATCGGACGTCGCCATGCAGGACATGCGGAGGGGATGGCTTCGGCTCGTTTCCACGGTCTTTCCCGGCTCGTTGCACCCTCGGCTGGGCTTCCTGTTTCCAATGGCGACGGAGCAGCGTGCGTGCGATCTAGTAGGGCTCCTCCCACGTCGCGTGCGTGCGAACGCCTCTACCCCGACCACAGCTACGTGAACTGCGGCTCGTTCACCTTCACCAACATCGTCGTCGCCGTAGGATGGATTATGATGGAGATCGGGTGTGGGGCACACACGAGCGCCGGTGCACCGCTGAGGATTGGAGCGGAAGGGAACCGCGAGGTCGCGGACGCGGAGGGAGTGGCGGCATCGTGGGAGGTGTCGAGGCCTCTCTTCTCCCGCTCCACCAGCTCCTCCCTCGCTGCTACGCCGTGAAGCCTTCGGCCGCTGTTGCTGAGGATAGAGTGGAAGGGGTGGTCGATTGGAGAGGAAGGGGGTGAAGAAGCGGGAGCCCTCGCGCTACATGCAGGATAGGAAGCCGAACCGAGGGCCGGAAAAGACCATGGAAACGAGCCGAGGCCATCTCCTCCATTGGCGCTGCACGGTGACGTTCAATCTCCTTGCTTCCACGTGCCGTGGATCCACGTAGGGGGTCGCACGGGCGCCGGCATGCGTCCATGATGCACCCAATTTCCCGATTTTGATGTTGTCGGTGTTTTCAGAAACGGTGTATCTCAAGGACCGGCAATAAATTTATAAGCCGTGGTGTGCATTTGGGACCGCAGCTCCGGCGACGGCGCGGCGCCGGCAGGTGGTGAACGCGCCCACTAAAACCCTATCGGTGGCGAGAGAGCGAGAGAACGCGAGAAAGACAGTTGTTTCCACTGCAATGGCACAGCTTTTTTCGATGCATTGATCGGTCTTTGATACACGGGCTCGACGCCCTCCACCCCGCCACGGTTCCACGACTCCATGGTGCGCCGTCATTCGCGGACGCCCATGGGACATGCATAGACGTGGCCATGGCGGGGGATACAGACCAGAAGCGGTCAAGACACCAACGTGCACACTCGCCGTGCCCTGATTCTACGCTAATCAAACATGAGTTTGTAACAAACTAATGCACCTAAACTCTGTCATGGTTACAAGGTTCAACATTACACCCCCCTAATCGTGACACACATCCCTCACACCTAGCTGCTGGCGCATCTCGACGAACTTAATCCTCCCAAGTGGCTTCGTCAGTATGTCTGCAAGCTGCCGGTCAGTGCTGATGTGATCCACTTCTGCAATGCCATTGGCCACACACTCTCTTATGTAATGATACCGGGTATCAATGTGCTTCGTTCTTTCATGATATACTGGATTCTTACTCAGTTCAATAGCCGACTTGCTATCCATCAGCAACCTGAACTTCTGCATTTTGCCTCCAGTCAAGTCTGCAATCAACCTTGACAGCCAAACACCCTGACATGCAGCTGATGCTGCTGCAATGTACTCAGCTTCACAACTTGACAATGACATAGCCCTTTGCTTCTGAGAGGACCATGTCACAACATTTCCATTTAGGAAGAATACCACACCAGTTGTACATTTTCTTTTCTCCAGATCACCAGCATGATCACTGTCAGAATAGCCTAACAGTTTCAGCTTTGCAAATGCTCCACAAGTGTATCTGCAACCATATTTAGTGGTACCTGCTACATACCTCACAATTCTTTTTATGGCAGCCCAATGTTCAGTAGTAGGGCACTCCATGAATCTGCTGACCATACCCACAGCAAAAGATATGTCAGGTCTAGTGTTCACCAAATACCTCAAGCTACCAACAATGCTTCTGAATTTTGTTACATCTTTTGCCAATTCAGGTTTACCAGGGTAGAGCTTAAGATTCTGCTCCATAGGTGTATCACAAGTGTTACATCCCCTCAAGCCACTCTGCTCAACAATTTTTGTTGCATATGCTCTCTGATTGATGGTTATGTCACCAGGCTTTTGCTTCACCTCCATTCCCAAATAGTAGCTCGGCAAGCCCAAGTCAGTCGTGCTGAAAATTCTGCTCATCTGTTGCTTAAACTGAGAGATCCTTCTCTGATCTGGCCCACAGATGATGATATCATCAACATACACACCCAACAGAAGCAGAGAGTCACCACTGCCCCTCTTGTATACAACATGTTCTTCTTCACTCCTGCAGAACCCCATCTTGACCAGCTCCTGATCTAACTTAGCATTCCATGCCCTAGGTGCCTGTTTTAACCCATAAAGGGCCTTCTTCAGTCTTAGCACCTTGCCTGGATGCCTTGTACTTTCAAAACCTGGAGGTTGCAGCACATAAACTTCCTCCTGTAGCTCACCATTCAAGAAAGCAGACTTCACATCCATATGATGCACTTCCCACTTCCCAATGGCAGCCATGGCAAGAATTAGCCTAACTGTTTCCAGTCTAGCTACAGGAGCAAACACCTCCTCATAATCCACTCCAAATTTCTGAGCATAGCCCTTTGCAACAAGTCTTGCCTTGTGCTTGACAACATTCCCCTGTGGATCCTTCTTGACTTTGTAGACCCATTTCAAACCAATTGCTTTGTGATCTTTTGGGAGATCAGAATAGCACCATGTATCATTCTCCTTGATTGACTGCAACTCACTGTTCATTGCTTGAACCCAACAATTTTCACTTAAAGCATCATCTACACCTTTTGGTTCATCTGCTGCCAGCAAGCAAACACCACTGTATTCATAATCCTGCATTTCATTTGTGGACCCCAAGAGATCATCAATGGTTCTGAATCTCAAGGGACCACCATATGTTTCTTCTGAATGCTGTGTTGGTGGTGTTGCATAGTTTACTGCAGCTGTACTGGAACTTGGAGTGTGTGGTGATAGAGGTGGTTCTGAATGTCCCAAACCACTCCCTGTATCAGCAGAAAAGTCACCCCCCTGATCTGCATCAGGACTTCCTGCTGGTTCCTGTGTTTCTTCTATTGTCGGATTTCGGTCAGTATCCTCGTAGTGCACTATGAAGCTTTCTGTCACTTCCTGATCTGCACTGTTTGCACTATTCCACTTCCAGGGCACACTTTCTTCAAAAATCACATCCCTGCTCACCACTAATATGCTAGTGGAGGGATCAAATAGCCTATAGCCTTTTGTGCCAAACTCATAGCCAATAAAGACCATTTTTCTTGATCCGTCTAATGACTTGTTCGGGACCGGGGAGCAGGAATTTTCACATGTGCAGTGCAACCAAATGTCTTCAAGTGACTCACTTTGGGTTTCTTACCATGCCAAGCTTCAAATGGTGTCATTTCATTCAGTGCTTTGGTGGGTGCTCGATTCAGCAGATAGACAGCAGTTCGTACTGCCTCCCCCCAGAATTCAGAAGGGACCTGCATAAATTTCAGCAAACACCTAGCCATCTCCACTACAGACTGATTTCTCCTCTCCACTACCCCATTTTGCTGTGGTGTATATGGATTGGTTGTGTAGTGTTTGACCCCATTTTCACTGCAGAAGACTGAGAACAGCCTGGAAGTAAATTCTCCCCCCCTGTCAGTTCTCAGAGCTTTCAACTTGCCACCTCTTTCATTTTGAGCTCTCATAACAATTTGCTTAAAGCTTGCTAGAGCCTGATCTTTGGTCTTGAGCATATCAACCCACATATATCCGCTATGATCATCAACTACTAACAAGAAATAAGAAGCTCCTCCAATATTGCTTGGAGTGATTTGCCCACATAGGTGCAAGAACAAGCTCTAAACCCTCTTACGCTCGCCGAAATTTGACACTTGTGGAAATGGTTTTTACGTGTTGTTTCCCAAGAACAAACCCCTCACAGACTTTCTCTACCCATTGTGACACTTGGCATTCCAACAACCATAGACTTAGCACTAAGATTACTCGGTGATCACGAAATTTAAGTGCCCAAATCTAGCATGCCAAAGCCAAGACTCATCTGGGCCGACCAACGAGACAAACCGGTGGTGTAAGCCCAAACTTTGCGGATACAATCTGTTACCCACTCTAGGTGCAGAGATTAACAAGGTACGTTCTTGATCATATACACACAACTTTCCATTCTCCCCCGAAAACTTAAACCCCTTTGCTTCTAACTGACCGAGACTGACAATGTTACTTTTGAGTTGAGGTATGTAATAGACTTCAGTGAGAACTTTATGACCTGAATCACGAGATTGCATCACCACTGAACCCATACCTTCGATCTTGACGCTTGATCCATCACCAAAGCGAACGACACCCTTGACGCTGGTGTCGAGTTGAGTGAGGGGCGGCGCATGCGGATCATGTGGTTCTTTGCCCCGGTGTCGAACCCACACGCCCGTCGGGAGCGACCCACCGGGATCACCTTCTCCGTCGGGTGAGCGCCGCTGCGCCGACCCGTGCCGCGGCGTCGCGCGACCAACATGGCGCGCCCGCGCTGATCGCGCCGCCAACAACGACGTTCGCCTCCGGCTGGCCTCCCTCCTTCTTCTTCTCCTTCTTAGGTCTCTTGCAGTCCTCCGCCCAGTGGCCATAGATGCCACAGTTGCGGCACCTCCCCTTGCGACGCGGCGTGCCCTCTGATGTCAGTTTGACACCGCCAGAGCCGCCACCATCCGCCGATGAGCGCGCCGCCGCCTTGCCCTTCGAGGAACCGCCACCAGCACCGCTCCCACCAGGCTTGTTCCCGGTTTGGAAACGATGTTTATGCCTCTCCAGCCAATCTTCCTCCGCGAGGAGAAGCCGACCGGCCTTGTCGACGATGTGTTCGACCTTGGACTCAAAACGATCCTCCGCCGCCCGTAGCAGGCTCACTAGGTCGTCCACCGTCATCTTCTTCAGGTCGTTGAACATCTCGATGGAGACTACGACTTGGGTGAATCGCACCGGCACGACGCGCAGAAACTTCTTCACCACGCGCACATCCTCGATCGTCTCCCCGAGAGTCTCGAGATTGCCGACGAGATTCGTGATCCTCATCGCAAACTCCTCGATCGATTCTCCATCTTTGAACGCGATGTTCTTGAACTCCTTCATCATCCGTTGGGCGTTCACTTCCTTCACCCGATCGGCACCAACGCGCAACAACTTCCACGGCTTCCCACGCCTCCTTCACCGGCGCCTTCCCTACCGAGCATACGCCACATCTCCGCCGACCGCGGCGCAGCAATGCACTCATGGCGTGATGATCTTGTGCCCTCTTGACATTGGTTCCCGGGTCGATCACCTCTCAGATCTCCAAGGCCTCGAGATTGCACTGCATGATCATCGCCCACTCGGTGTAGTTGTCTTGTGTCAATATCGGCCACATCAACGAAGACTCCTTCACTCCAGGGCCGCCTCCGCTCGACTGCCCGTCTCCCATCTTCTCCTCCGGTGTCCGGCGGGGCAGGATGACGTATTTCTTCTTCGGTGGCGACGATGGAGGGCTCACCGAGCCGCTATAGAACATCAACCGGCTCTGATACCAGATGTTGGGACCGCAGCTCCGGCGAGGAGCTCCGGCGACGGCGCGGCGCCGGCAGGTGGTGACCGTGCCCACTAAAACCCTATCGGTGGCGAGAGAGCGAGAGAACGCGAGAAAGACAGTTGTTTCCACTGCAATGGCGCAGCTTTTTTCGATGCATTGATCGGTCTTTGATACACGGGCTCGACGCCCTCCACCCCGCCACGGTTCCACGACTCCATGGTGCGCCGTCATTCGCGGACGCCCATGGGACATGCATAGACGCGGCCATGGCGGGGGATACAGACCACAAGCGGTCAAGACACCAACGTGCACACTCGCCGTGCCCTGATTCTACTCTAACCAAACATGAGTTTGTAACAAACTAATGCACCTAAACTCTGTCACGGTTACAAGGTTCAACAGTGTCCCCGTCCAGATGGCGTGCACGAGATAAACACGAGTATTTATCCTGGTTCAGGCCATGGGTGGCCCTACGTCCAGAAGGGAGTCGTTTCGTATTACCTCGCACCAAAGGTGCTTGATGAAGGGGTTTACTAGCGGTTGTGAGAGGAGGAGTGGACCTCCAACCTCTCGATCGTGGTGTGTGTGTGTGAGTCCTAAACCGTCGACCCCTGATAACGGGCCATTACTCTCCCTTTTATAGTGGGAAGGGGGGGTATGGTTTTACATTACGTGTCAGTTACTAAGACAAGGTGTCTAACGTCCGGAACCCTAAGCATCTGCATGCCCGAGGCCTAGGCTCGGACGGTCTAGCTGGAGTTGGGAGGTGGAGACTTGTGTCTTCGAACCGCCGGCACATGTCTTGTAGCCGATAGTGGAGCCGAGGGCCCTGAGGGTAGATCTTCGAGCTCTGCCCGGGGTGAGTGTTCCTTGGTAACGTCGTGGTGGCGTGGTGAAGTCCCGAGGGCTAATGGAGACATGGCAGGGAGACGTATCGTCGGAAGGTGAATAGTGCTGACGTAGTTCCCCGCGCCAGGCGGTGCATTACACAACCCGTAGCTTTATGTTCCATCAACGGGATTTGCGAGGGGATAACGAGGCAGCGATCGCCGGGGTAATCGACACGGCTCGTGGGCGCAGGCAGCGACATTTAATGCGGCCGCCCCCATCGCATGGCCGGAGCCTCCAATGCCCGAGGGGCCCCTGCCCCCGGACGAGGCGGAGTTTGTGCGCCCGGGGGTATGGCATGGGGCTGCCCCCTCGGGCAAAGCGGAGTCGTGATGACCGAGGGGGTGCCCGGCTAGGATCCCCCCGGGCGAGGTGGAAATGAGTCCGAGAGGGTCGGATCTACCCAATATGAGTGGTTTAAGCCGGGATACTTGCTCCTTAGTGGCTAAGTGGTGGGCGGCCGCCCGCGTGCGCCGACTCCCCGCAAACTAAACCTTGCGCGGCCGCCCAAGCCGGAGGTCGAGGTTGACCCGGGGAGGCGAGGCGATGGGGACCGCGGACGCACCACACGGGAGCAACCCCCCTCGAGGGAAGCCGGCCCGCCGTCGCCCACGCCTGGAGCCGAACGAGCGGAAGCACCGGGCGGCTAGAAGGTGGCCGGAGCCGGGTAGGGGATGGCGGCGCCGCCGGGGAGGCGAGACGCCGTCTTCAACTTCAATCTTCCACCACGCGGCCGCTCTGAGGGCGGGAGCGGCGGCACCACCTCGCGACGGGCCGCCCATGGCCCAAAGACCTCGCCAGGAGGGAAGACGGATGGATCCCGGCTGCGGGTGCCGTGGATCCGAACAAGGATGGCCGGAGCTTGACCACCGACCGCCGAGCGCGCGGATCGCCCCAGCACGCCAGACCGGCCGGAGCGGGGGAAGACGCGGAGGAGCTCGCGAGCGGAGGAGCACGTGGACGCCGGCGAGGAGGAGCTCACGGACGCAGAGGCTTCCGCGCCGGGCGCGCGCCCCCGAGGCGGCAGAAGTTCCGTCCCCGCACGGAGGAGCTCGCGACGCCCGGGAGAAGGCCCCCGCCGCCGCCATCCTAGAGAGCCGCGCGGGCCTCCGGCCCGGTCCCTCCGGCGGCCGCGAGGTGAAGTAGAGGGGGTTGGGGAGCTGGCGACGGAGGTTAGGGTTTGCCGCCGGTCCAACAAAGATCCGTCGTAGGCCCTTTATAAGGTACCATGGGCCATTGTGGGCTGTTTATGGGTAGCAGGTCCAAATGTCCAAATGTTCATCTTATGTCGTGTTTGGTTACCCGCGATCCGGTCATGCATGCATCCGGGATGCGCGTGGGCTGTTGTTTTGGTAGCCTGGGCCTCCCTGCGAGCCTGGCTCTCATCGTGCAAAAGGTGCCCGCGAGCCTGGCTGAGAAGGAACGCCCAAATCGGCAGTTCCTCCTCATCCTGGCTCTCCGCGTGCTTCGTGTGGCTCCGCCCGTGCAGCTAGAGATGGCGCGAAAAGGCTATGGCCACCGCCCTCGTTCACGCCCGTCACCGCCTGTTCCCGCGTCCAGGTCTCCACCAACAGCGAGCCTCTACCCCTGCCCCTGCGGCGGGCGCTGCCATGTCCGCGGGCGACCTCGACCTCAGCTCGCAGGGTAACTGAGGCGAGCAATGACGAGCACGGTCGGCTACCGCGTCGGCGGCGGCGAGCGCAACTCTGGTCGGCCGCGACAGAACTCGATGGCCCTCCCTTTCCGGCAGCACGAGCGCAGCATCCGCAAAGTCCACCAGGTCCACGACCGGCAGGTGCGCGATCGAGCAGCGGCCCGGCCGGGCAGATCAGCTCCGCTTCTGGTGCCAGTATCGGTAATGATTCTGAAGCCTTTTTCTTTGGGTCTTTGATGATCCGCTTGAGCTTCCTGTGATTTCATTTCCTCAACTGGGTGCTGTTGGGTGGTGATTCGAATGCGAATTGCTACTAATAGAGAGGGTTGGATACTTGGATCTATCGAACCTGGTGATTGTCCACAAAAGGGGATCGATTTTTTTCTATCCAGTAGGTACAGTGTTGTTTCGCTTGATGTGGAATTCAGTAGCAAAAGTACTGTTTACGCCCTTCAATGAATCAAAGAAAGAATTATGTAAAATAAATTCAGTAGCAAATCCCATTCTCCTTTAATGATATTATTAAGGATTATATGTAGCAAGTTTGTACTTGGGATAAATAAGCACACCATCTTCTAGTTCGTTGCTGAATTTATTTTGTTGTGGTTGACTTCACTGAAACCTGCAGCATCATAACGTTCGGTTTTGGGTCTTGGTCTTGCTAAGTTTGACTAGTTTCAGCAATCTTGCAGGATCATCCTGGTCCTCCTTGTCATGTTCGACGAAATTGCCGGGGTTCTCATTTCCAAGTAATCACAAAAACACAAATCTGAAACTCATGTTCCTTCAGAAAGAGAAAAATGACAGTGGTCTGACGATTTCTCCCCTGCCATTCCTCTGATAGGATTCCAATGTACTACGAGGTGAAGCTAGCTTTCCTCGTCTACTTGTGGTACCCAAAGACAAAGGTATGTACTAGATACACTCTACCTACAGTTCACCAACAAAAAGATGTAGCTCTGAACTAGGGAAAACTAATTGGTGATGCAGTTCACCAACAAAAAGATGTTTGCAACTTGCAAGGTGTTCTGAACTGAATGTCGTTGTGCTCTGAACTAGGGAACGGACATCGTGTACGAGACCTTCCTCCAGCCGCTGGTTACTGCAAAGATCCATGAGGTACTGCAAAGACTGCATAACATCTCATGGAAGTACATCTCATGGATTTCTTCATCATGATCAAGTTAACCATTTCCATTTGTGTGCAGTGCTAATCAAAGTTGTAACAGTCATAGTTATCGTAGTGCTGATAGGTTATCTCCTATCGTTCTTGCTATAATTTGATTTGGAAGTTCATGTAAACATCATGTATGTGCGTGAGTGGTAACATTACCAGGGTCCTGCAAGAGGTGCCTAGAACTTTGTATATGCAGCCAACCAAACACTTGAGCTTGCATCTGGAGTTTGATTGTTGACATACATGCTTCAAACCAAACACCAACTCATCCAAGCCTGGCTCAATAGATGCAGGCAACCAAACAAAGCCTCCTGCATGCATCTGGCCAGGCCAAAGGCAGCCTGGCTCCCTGGAGCTGGCCTGGTTCCGATGGGAAGGGAACCAAACAGGCCCTTATAGATTGGGTGTTCATTAGTGGGCCGTTAGTGGCATCGCCCCCTCCCTCACCGACCTGCACAACGTCAGCCAGGGGTACCCTGCCAGCATGATGTCCGCCGCGGCGTGCTCCCTTGTCACCTGGACGCTCACCGTCCTCGCCATGGGGCTGGCGTGCAACGAGATCAGCCTCAGCGTCAGGCCCGGGAGCCTGGTAACGACGACTACGAATTCCAGATTCATTTTGCATTGCATTGCGTTTTCCTTTCCTCTGCCTGCATGCGTGTCTTATATATTTCGTATGTTTCTGTGCAGCGCACCTTGGAGGCGTTCACCATCATCCTGACGGGGACGCAGCTGCTCTGCACGGGGTCGCTCCACGCCGGCGTGCACGCGGTCATCCTGGAGACGCCTATCGGCGGAGTTTAACTGAGGGGCGCGCGCGATGACGAAGAACTTGGAGAAGAAAACATGCATGTGTCATCTTGGCAGTGATTATGTTGGTGTGTGCGTGCGTGCGAGAGAGCGATCGATGCTATGGCTTCACACGTGCCGTGTGTGCTTTCTTCTGGGTACCTAAAATTCGTGTGTTTGTTCCTTATTCGTTTGTAAACAAGGTGGCGTGGTCTCATATAAGTGGTGAACTATCGGCGATTCTTTCCAGACTACTGCGAGTAAAATTGTTGCACTACTTTGCACCTCTCCATTATATATATATACATACATATATATATACATGGATTTATACCAAAGAAATCTGTATAGCGCGGTTTCTAGTATTTTCGGAAAGAATTTCGGACATGTTTAGCCATTCCATGTAATCTCATACCATGAAAAGTCCCATGTTTAGTCGTCATCTGGTAGTGCGTGGAATTTGGTGAGTGAGAGTTGCACAATAGTGGAAGACGGGCGCGCATTGTGGCATATGCTCTGTCTAGAGGACTAAATAAATGAGTATACGGGCCTGAGCCAAGTCCAGATAATTTTGGGCCAATATTAGCTGCACCGGCCCATGTTTATATAATCCCATGGGCCGCTTAAAACCCTCTAAAAAACAAACAAACTGAAAATACTCCATGGATGCAATCGCAGTACCGAGGTGAAGTTTAGCAACCAAGCAAAATTACGTGATGCACCTCTACCCTCTTTGTTTCCCGGAGTCTGCCAAACACACTACACACGCGGATCAAGGCTTCACTCTCTCACGCTGGGTCACGCTGCTCTTGCGCAGGCTGCCCTCAATTTTCGTGATCGTCCAATTTCTCCACTCAATTTTTTCCAACTTAGAAAACCATTGATTTTGCAGACGGTTTTCGTATTCGTGGCGCCACGTTAGCTTGTCCGAGGTGAACAAGTTGCTGACTTAGCAGTAGGATAGAAAAAATGCCCCCGCCCATAACCCCAACTCCATCTCCCTCATTTCAAGTTGCCATCGTCCTCTTCTCTCTCTAGCTGTGACAAGTTGTCCATGTGGACCTTTGACCACCCTTCGTAGTGGCGCTTTAGAGCACGGCGGAGGTGGAGATTAACATTGGGGTACTTGTGTCACCGTAAATCCTTTTGATTTAGTTTGGAATGGTGGTTTTGGGTCCGATATAGTATCTTTAGGATTAAGAAATGAGTAATTGTGGTCTATTAACGGTTGGTTAGTTTTTTATTTATTTGCAGTGTGTATTGTTCAATTGGACATTGGTAAGATCAGCGTGTATGGCTATTAAGATGGGTTAGATCTCCATTGCTTATGTATCAAGGTTAGATAAGCAATGTTCCGGGTTGGCATGGATGTACTATTTTAAGACTTAAATTACTCCCCCTCGTCTCTCGAATAAATAGATTCATAAAGTTATCTTAAGTCAAACTTTTCAAACTTTAATCGAATTTCTAGAAAAACCTGTCAAGATTTATAAAATCAAATTAGTATCGTTACATATATAAAGCTTGGGCGTTTCTACTCTGTTTTGAAGCTTGTTTGTGTTTTTGCCTTCGTTTTTTAACTTTGTGATTTTACCCCTTGCAATTTCGAAACGAAAGAATAGTTTACCCATGATCTACGGTGTTAACTTTTGGGCAAATGGACAACTTTGCCCATTCGTTTTTGCCCCTGTTTTATTATGTTCATTGTGCGTTTTGCCACTGTCTACGTGAGGCCTCAGTGTTGAGCCACTAACATGTGGACCCCACCTATCGACACCTTTTCCTACCTCCTGATCCACCATTGTTGACCCAAGGTCGAGCTCTGGATCTCCCCGTAAAGACCACTGCTCGTTCCTCGTTCCCTTCTTCGGCATCGCAAGGAAACGATGCACATACCCTAGTACCCCTTGGGACGAATCTGTGACCACGTCGCTCTCTATTCATTCATGTTGGAGCTTCGAGCTGCCATAGCCGAGCCAGGAGCATCGATCGCCCACTAGGGCATGAGCTGCAGGGGGGAGACAATCCGCATGGGGAGGGTGCTGAGGGTAGAAGAAGGGCGGCGCGCCGCCTTTGCCGAGAAGATTCAATGTCGACAACTGCCAGAACCACCACCGGGCGCCACCGGGCGGGGCGATGAAAACCCTAAATCCCGCCCTTCATTTGTCGACGCTAAGAGGTGGCAATTGGGGATGGGGGAGGCCGAATGGGAGAGGGAGGCTGCAGGAAAAGGAGGAGGACGATGGAGAGAGCTCCGACAGAGAAAGCTCACAAGGCAGGAGGAGAGGTCCCGACGTCGTTGAGCGCTTGCGAAGGAGGGGCAGTGTTGTCATCCTGTTTCTTTCCTTTTTTATTTATTTGTCTCCATTTAATTCCACAAATCTAAACGGTGTTTCAAGTAGGGGCAAACGGTGGCTTCATTTGAAAAACGAGGGTAAAATCACCACCGAGCTTTGAAATAGGGGTAGAAACACTAAATCCCTACAATAAAATATATTTTCATAATATTTTTATTTTTATAGATGTTGTTACTCTTCCAGTTTGCAAAGATTCTAGGAATTAATTTACTTAGGCACATATGGAGTATTACGTAGTTGTCTATTAAGTTTTGTTGTCAGCTATGGATGTGTTTGAACATGCTGGTTGTTGGTTCTTTTTCAACGAATACTTGATAAAATTATGGGGAAAACAAACATTATGTCGGTGGGAGTAACTATCATGTATAGAGTGTGATAAGGACATAAGATATGACTACCAAAGGTTGTTGGTCATTTCAAGGATCACTGCACTATTGAAGGTGGTTTTGCATTGGCCTTTTTTCTAGAGAAGATCCGCAGAATAGGTATAGGTTTTGGTTGTTGACAAAGCATACCTAGACATGTCTGATGCTGTTGTAGTATTGTTACCGGAAACTTTAGGCACCTGCGGCCATAACTAAAGCCATTTTCATGTACACTGAGTCACGTTAGTGGTTACTGCAATGGAAAGATATGTGATCCTGCTCACAATATACTAGCGTGCAAGCTATTAAAAATACTGTACAATTTGCATTAATGTACATACTAAGCTGATCGATGAGGGCCGAGAGTACAATGTGTACTTGACGTGGGAAATTATACACTTATTCATTCACCACTCATCCTCTCACATCAACATCATCGGTGCGTCTGCGTGAAAGAAAAAAACTCGCATGTACATCATCATCATCTACGTACGTACTCATCTTATCGCACTGCAGATACAGGTAGCTCCATATGCATCGAGTGATCGATCTATAAATACCAGCTCGCTGCCTCCCATATTTTCTCATCACAGCATCGACGATCTCACACACTTGCACCCTCGTTGAGCACGCACATCCAACACAAGGCGATCACGACAACGAGCTATGGCGCCCAAGCTCCCCACCATTGTCCTCGCTGCCTGCGCCGCCGTCATTCTGGCGCTCGCCACGCCGCTGCTCGCCGGCGACCCTGACATGCTCCAGGACATCTGCGTCGCCGACTACAAATCGCTCAAAGGCCGTGAGTCACCCGTACTCGATCGCATTCCTACATATGTGCATATATTTGGCGCTGCATTACTGATTGGAAACACGAACGTGTTTGTGTAATAATTGCCCGTTCACGTACAGCGCTGCGGGTTAACGGGTTCCCTTGCAAGCGCGAGGCGAACGTGACGGCGAACGACTTCTTCTTCGGTGGTCTGGCCAATGCCACCGACGTGTACGCATCGGGCAGCTCGACGGGGTCGGCGGTGACGGCGGCGGACGTGTCGGTGCTCCCGGGTCTCAACACCCTGGCGTGTCCATGGCGCGCACGGACTTCGCGCCATGGGGCGGCGTCAGCCCGCCGCGACGTGCACCCGCGCGCCACCGAGATCCTCTTCGTCGTGGAGGGCACCCTCGAGGTGGGCTTCGTCACGTCGGCGAACCGGCTCTTCACCCGCACCGCCCGCAGGCGGGCGAGGTGTTCGTGTTCCCCGCGGCCTCGTGCACTTCCAGTGGAGCGCCGGAAAGGCGGCGCCGCGGGCGATCTCGGCGTTCGACAGCCAGCTCCTGGCACGCAGACGGTCGCAGAGGCGCTGTTTGGCGCTGTGCCCGGGTGCCGACGAACGCTCGCGCGCGGGCGTTGCAGATCGACGATGGAGTGGTCCAGAAGATCAAGTCCAAGTTTGCGCACAAGTAGAGGATACACTACACCGTGACATGTCTTGAATTGCAAATGCGCAAGTGATCGAACAAGAGTGTACGCGTGGTGAACAAGTTATTTCAGCGAGATTAATGGGATGCTTTATTTGGTACTTTGATACTTCAATCCGCACAGTCTGCTTTAATATCCTGTTTGCTACTCCGTAAATTGTTTCTCGCAAGTTGATTTTGAGGGAAAAAATTGGGTGCGCGCCCCCGGGCGCACGCCGGCACCCGTGCGCCCCCCTCTTGGATCCATGATGCGTGGACAGCCAAGAGATCGGACGTCGCCGCACAGGACATGTGGAAGGGATGACTTCGCTCGTTTCCACGGTCTTTCCTGGCTCGTTGCACCCTCGGCCGGGCTTCTTATTTCCGATGGCGACGGAGCAGCGCGTGCGCGGCGAACGCCTCTACCCCTGGCCACGGCTACGTGAACTGCCGCTCGTTCGCCTTTTTTTTTAGGGAAACTTCGGGGGAAATCCAAAGGATTCCCGCCTGCAATTCATTTCACAGATGCTCGGGGCAAGCCGAGAGATGAAAAGGGTGCAAGCACCAAACATAGGGTGACCTTTGAAGGTCTCACAGGTACAAAGAGGGGGGAAGCATCAACACAAAGAACATAACAACAACATGGAACAACAGCTAGGGTAATCTTAGACTAAGCCGAAAGTCGTCAACTGTAAGACAATTTCCGCCACAACCGAGCAGCATACTCGCCAGTTTCACCATGACCCTTGTGCCTTGCACCACTCCTCGTTGCTACGCCACTCCACTGGCGCCCTCCCTCTAAGGACCAACAACGAAATGGGAACTAAGAGTGATGACGAGCACGCAGGCCTCAGATCGCCGAACACGGCAACCTCCCTTCAAGCTGATGGAGACATCCTCCAGCACATCCGGGCCCATGTACCACCATCCAACGCCATCCACGGGGAGGAAGCCTTGGAGGGGAATGGCGCAAATCGGTGGAAACTCCACCCAACATTTGATTTTTGGCTCCACCAAGGAAAGCGCCGACGGAGCAAAGATGCAGTGGAGGACACTCATCGAAGCTACAACAACAACAACTAGCAGCCAAGTCTGTCATACCCAAGAGGGGAATCGAGCAGAGTGCAAGAAGCCACAAAGGGACAGAGGGCCAAGTATAGAGCCGGCAAGTCGAGCCGACGCGGCAGGCGCGTTTCAGGCCGACATGCTCCAGAAGGATGTGAC